>JARJDV010000638.1:0-47933 GCA_030264675.1 Anaulacaspis nigra | reverse complement strand
GTCGTCCAAATTTCACAGTAAACTTAGTCTGTTATTGCTCTATCACAAACCTTTTACATAGATTTTCGTCAATTTTGTTTGGAAGAAAATCAATAAAATCACGATTGGTTCACATTCAAAATGCATTCCCATCAATAAACTAAACGTTCATTAGTTCTTTTTGCACGTGCACTTCAAGTGAATTAAATAACTTATTCCATGTCCTCGTTACAACTGTTTAAAGTTTTCGTGTCAGAGAGTAGAACATTTCTAGATTTTCGTCAATTTTGCTTGGAAGAAAATCAACAAAATGTGAATAATTCGAAAAGCACTCTCATCAGTAAACTTGATGCAATTCTGGCTTTGTCAAAGTCGTCAAAGCGTCTTGGAAAAGTTGCACGCGTACGAAAGGGATTTTGCATGCGTACACCGCTTTTCGCATTTCGTCGCGGGCGTCTTTGCTTCCTCGTTCACCTCGCAAACTTCCGGCGTCGTCAAGTTGGGAATTTTGAATGCGACGTGAATTTAATAAAACCTCGTTAGAGTGCGCCACGTATTGGAAAGCAGTCGCTCGCTCACCAACTTCATTCCAGCCCGAAATAAACAAGTCACTCGACAGACAGCGTGGGGATTTCCCGCAGGATGAATTTTTCCCCTTTTGTAGCGTATATAAATCGTCCTTCAATGTTGCCAACTTTCGTGTGTGCATCGTGCGCACCGCAATTTGTATTGCATTCTCGCAACCTTCTTGAAAGCGAACCGGAAATGTCATGTAAAAATATGTGCGTGCGTGTAAAACGCGGAAGGCATTAAGCATCCAATGATGGATTGTGCGAGTGAATGCACGCTTTTGGGTCCAAAGATATTTTCACATAAAGAAGGATAAAGCAGCGCGGAGAAAGCGAATTTCTATTTTATTTATAAAACGTCCAGGCGCGCCACGTGACGGTTTAATAGACAGACGAGACAAAATATCTTGTCCTAAAAATGTCCTGCAAGGATATTTCAAAATAATTAATGAATTTTCCGGCGTATCCCGCACGCTTCCAGCGAAATCTCAAACAGGATCTAAACAAAAATAATTTCAAAACACATTTGCTGTAAATTAACCGGAGAAAGAAGTCATTCATCACGAGATAAAATTCCGGAAACAAAGTAAAAAATGGGTCAATCTGATAAAGATGCACTTAGAGTCATCGCGAAGGAATGTAATTAGAAAAACATTAAGGACACGACTCATTAAGGATAACTGTCATCCAGTCTGTGTCTTTTACTATCATTAATTATCCTTAAACTAGAAACTTTATAACTTTCCAATTTACTACGAACGAAATCAACTGCAATATTTTCATTAAATGCAAGTAGCAGTGGAAAACAATTAAGAAGAAGGAAGGAAATTGGAAAAACTAATCACATTATTTTATATTATCCTTGCCTTAAAGAGGGAGATAAAAATTCCCGAACACGTTTCGCTTTAATAAAATTAAATTCAGGCATAATTTATGTTTTTATCCTCAGACAGCGCCCCCATTTACTTGTGTATTTTATTCACATCCTCTCGTGTATTCGCGACTTAGTTTTACCCAATGCATTCGAATACAGTGCATGTCCGTTGAGAATAAAGTTAATTTGTTACAAATCCCGATGGAGAACCGCATCGTTCACCAGTTGTTTATTTTTTCTTCGTATTTATTCCTATGCATTCTTATTTATTCGCCATGCGGCCCATGTAAATTTAGTTACGTTTTGCATTTCATCCTTGCTTGCGACGAGGAATGAGATAAACGCAAAGAAATTCGACAGATACTTGCTTGTTGCTTGCTCTACTCTACTCTGCTCTGCTCTGCGCGCACAAAGGGTGGAAAACAACTACGGAAGCTTTGTGGGACAAAGATGGGGGAAACCGGGAATGTTGATGTGGTTTTCCGGAGATATTCAATTTCACCATGACTTCACAGACCAAAGTCTTTTTCTCGCCGCGCCGGTTCATGTATGGAGCGCATGTTCAATGCTAAAATGGCCGACAAAGATTAATGATCGCAATATTGAATTTCCAATTTATTATCTTATTTTTGATCCGATCCAGAGGATAACGCAAATCATGGCGTATAATGTGACGTAAAGGGGAAAGGAGAGGCGCTTTTAATTAAATTTTCCGTTTAATTTGTAACTCGCAATCCGGTCTCGCATTAATTAAATATTCATCAATTATTTGTTGAATCAGTTATTATCACTGACGAAATCATAATTAAACGAGTTTATTACACGCGTTTATGGCCAAATATAAATTTTTGATCTTTCAATATTTGTTGGATTTCTTCAATTCCTGGAAGAATTGGTGGATTTCCAGGATTCAAGGAGGAGAAAGTCATGAATGATATCAAACGCCGCGCGTACATTGTATGTGTCCTCTCAATTCGTGCATCCTGGATTCAGCCGCCATGTGACAACATCAAATTTCCTTTGAGATTACGATTGCCGAATCGAATTGAAATAGACAATTGAATTGCTTGCTTGGCTGGTTGCCTGGTTGGCTTCAAAAGCCGACTTTCGAAAGGCACTTTTGCGCATGTCACGTTTACGTGTGTTCATTATGCAACCCACTCCGCACAACTACTAAAACATTGATGCCTCTCTTCGCGATCATTCGCCACGTGTGTGCGTTCAAAATGCAATTAGTGCATTTGCAATGCGGTGCATGTTTATTTGCGAAAATGAAAATTTGATTATCATCACACAATTTACTATTTGCTGATTGTAAATGTTTATTTCGTCCGCAAGCACTACGATAATTCCATCCGGCGTAGTGGGGAGTAATTAAATATTACATTAATTTTAAATTTGATGAATTGGCAATTCGAGTTGAAAAATGACGATATTTCAGCGTAATGAAGAAATTGAGACTTTGCAATCCGCGGCCAACTTTTTCCAATTTCCCGCTTTGCGCTCGACCGTTCAGTTCAGTTGAGTTCACCCGAAACCTGGATTGCCGGGAATGAATACAAGCAATACGCCCGCAGGATTCGTCGATGGTGTGCGCATCCTGGTGAAAAAGTTGAGAAACTTCAATTCGCTCGTAGAGCTTACGAGTTTTTCGCGCTCGTTGTTGAACTCTGAAGTATACGATCGGAAAAAGACTGCGGAGCAACAAAGACAACGGATGCGTGCACGTTGAATAACTTGCGAACAAGACAGCGAGAGACAAACAAAAAATTGGAAACTTCTATATCCTTCCTCTTACTTCTTCTTCTTCTTCTTCTTGTGAAATTTCTTTTCGGTCCTCACCTTACGAAAAAAGGCTTTTCGCGTCATTACACAATCAACCAACGAACAAGCCGCAAAACCTTTTTTTTTGTTTCAAAAATTTCGTAATGCCCTTTGTTTCATCACTTATTTCCTCATTGCTTTATCCCGTTATCCTTGGCCGTTTGCCGGCTCATTGCTTCGCGCGTTTAAAATAAGATCATAAATGTCCTCCCGAAACCTTTATCCTTTTTATTCTATCATTTTTATATCCCACGAGGAGTGTAAATGTGTGTAAAGGATTAATAATAGCGCAGGAATCAAACGAATCCCGAGGAGATAAAATGGCAATTTATCAAGTGGATGCTGCGAGCGCCATAAAAGAGCAAAGTACAAATGGGGAGAAATTGCGTTCGAACATGATGTGGCGAAAAAACAAGAACGCAGAAAGAAAAAGGGATTAATTGTAAAAAGAGGAGAGCGCTAAATGTGCGTATTATATTTCACTCTTTGAGGTGGTAACCGTGGAGGGATGAACGTGGAAGAAGTTGAAACAAACGCGGAAAAAGAGCACAAAAACTAAAGCCGTAGGAAAAACTTTTACTTTATTAATGGCTTATTCTGATGCGAAAACGAAGCATTTTACGTTCCCTGCGGGGGTTTTGGTGCTTTTGAGCACTTCTTTCAGGGAGTTCGATGAGCACGACCAAACAAGAAAAACAAGGATAAGCGCGCTTTTCTTGAATGCATATCTAATTTGCTTTTGTCGTCGTTGATTAAGTGGAAAATTTTGTTTGGGTAAACTTTTCGCTGCGCGCCCAACTTTTATCTGTTCTTGATAATAATAATAGAATAATAAAAGTCACAAATTCAAAAATATTTCCCAGCGTCTCAGCGAAAACTCTTAGGTAAGTATTTATTTTTAAGATAATAACATAATCCGATGGAAATATATTCAGTAATCATGCTGCTAACTTAATTTGAATAGATTAACCCCCGTTTTCACTTTACTCCCTTCTAAAGAACAAACACTTTAGGAAACCCTCTCAAGAAATCCGGCGTTGAACAAAGCAAAGAGGCGGCAAGCACGCTCGAAACAACTACCCAGCTCCCGGAATGTTGCGTCATCAACATTGACGCAATTATATACCAATTAAAGTAAACTTGTCCTTTTTCGCGCGCATGCGCTTTGAACCTGTCCCCTGTACGCCCTTGGGGGGCGGCAAGTGCTTCCGGCAAGTTGGCATGCCAAGTGGGTGTATGGTTATTACCGAGAGGGAATTTCAATTTGGCGCTGGCATCGTTGTGATCGCGCTTGTTTTTGTTGTTGTCTCGCGTTATTAGTACACGACTAATTTTCAAGGGTTGAATGCACGCGACGACTTTTTGAACAATCAGCACACTTCTTACGCGCGTCGTGCTGCCGCCGGCGGTCTGTGTGTGTAACGATTGGAGCAGCGCGGGTGCGCACACGGCGCAAATGAAGACGAGATGGAAATTAATTTAATTGAGTCGTCCGCCTAATTTCCCAGCAAGCTGCAAGCGCGACTTTACACGAAAAAGGGAAAAGTCAAGACGCCAGAATGCTGCTAGTACGCCAACAACTTCTTTCAATTACACAAATTGACAAATGAAAAAGAGAAAATGAGACGAAATAAACCGTTTTACAGATATTGAAAATTCCAATTATCAGAGCAAACTTTTATTATTTTTGTTACTTTATAGAAATGTTCTTTCTGCACCTTTCAGGAAAAACTTAAAAGTGGCGATTCTCAAACCTATTTCTCTTTACGTGCCCTTTCGAGAAAAAATATTAATTGGCGTCCAATTGGGGAACGAAGAATTAAAAAATTTAATATGGAAAATAAAAATTCTGAACATATTTGGAAATAATTTGATTTTAAGCGATTTGGAAAGCTGAGAAAATATTTTACTTATTCATGAATAATCGACTTGAACAAAACGCGGTGGAAATATTCAAAAATTCATCTCTTCTTCATCCTTTATCTGTAAGAGAATAAGTCATGCATTGTGCAAGATGCTCCGACAAATTCTTCTCTGCTCTTTGTTCGAAACGTGATAGAAGAAGGAATAAATCAATGGCATAATGCATAATTCATAATTCATAGTAGCGGTCGCTCAAGAAACTGAAATTAAATTTCGCATTGCGTGCCAAATCTGCAAAATGCATTTTACTCATCATCGTTTTATATGTGCGCACAAAAAACTGTTTAATGTAGATTAATTTTAAATTTTGTTCACAGTATTATGCGGAATCGGCGTTGAGATTGTATTCTACAAGCACAAGACCGGATATTACTTTATGTAAGTATTTTTAGTACCTTTAAAAAACCTTTGGCTTAGCTATATTAAACATGCCCAAATGATACCGCGTATGCGAGGACGAAAAACATAATATTTATATACAAAATGTAGCAGATGAAACCATAACGTGGTGATAAGATAAGAGGAAATGAAAGAGCTCGTGTGTCCTCGTTGCTTGGAAACCTACGACGAAAAACAACATGGCCGAATGCGTTGTAGTGCGCGCATCGCATACTGATGTCCTCTTCGCAGGCCTCAGATCAATGCACACAATGCGTTGATGGCGCGCGAGACGCATACGAAATAAACAAACTCATTTAATCTTTTTTCTTCGCATGTGTGTTACGAAATCATAGAAAAATCTTATCGCGTTCTCGCATCCCTTTGTTTTTGCGTGTTTTCCAAATCACATTTTCCGCGAGTGTGAATTTCACGGAAAGTGGGGAAATTGAAATTCAAATTCAAATCCAAATTCAAATTATGCGCACTCGTGACAACAAGTCAATTCCAGCGTGGCGCGTTGAAGAAAATTGGAAAAATTGCATTCGGTGAGCGGAGGAAAAGTGCGCGCCGCTGAGCGACGAAGAAATATTAATGGAAGTGATAAGGAACGCTGGCGGAAAAGCGGAAAATTCGTGCGCGTTCACATTTCATCGTTATGTGATGAACGTGTAATAAGAATTCGGAGACGCGACGGACGACGGGCTTTTCTTAATTTCTTCCAGCCTCCTCCCGAGACCAGCGCCAATGCGGCGTAATTGCCTTGGCGGCGCTGCCATCACTCCAACCGCCGGCGCCGCCGCCGAGGGGCGATTGCAAAACGAATAAGTACGTGTCAATAACGCAATCTATAAAGAGTGATTTGATTGCTCGTTCAGCATTTGTGTGACATGTCATCAAATTTTTCATCAAGTCGAACAACAATTTCGCAAAAATCCCTCGATTAAATTAAATAAATATTCATTCATCCCAAGCATGTCCTTCAGATTTTATTTATCCGTGCAGCGCAAACTCGATTTCGCTCTATCAAGAATTCATAAAATGTAATTACACTCTTGCTCTTCACTTTTCTCCATCGTTGCTATCAAGGTATGCGAATCTGCTCGCTAATAATAAAAATTTCATTTTAAAATGGGCCTTGCGCTTTTCCCATTCCGTTCACTATTTAATATAACAACTTTTTGCAGAAATTTAATATCTTCACGTTTTCCCGGAATTCGATTCCGGAATTAATTATAATTCCGACGAATACGTTATCATGATTTCAATAAAGTCAATCAATCGATTTCGCTTCAGGTTTGAATGTACCGTTAATTTAATTAGAGTTGCCAACTTGTAAACTGGTCAGCGTTCCGCGACTATGGCTTTCATCCACAAATCTACAAACTAACCCTTTATCCCAGCTCCACCCCCGTGGATGGATTACAGGTGGCGGTATCGCGGTATCTGTTTCAATCAGAGTGGTTTACGCTGTTTAATTAGAATTGCCGGAATACGCGAAGAGATTCGGTTCGGCTTCTCATTGAAAGCAAACCAACAGTCCAACACTCAGCAAACACCTTTGATGCAACCGCATGTCCTAAGAGTTCACCACTCTCCTTGTCTGGCGCCACTGTTGCAGTTCGTGCCTTCGAGATAAACCTCAATCAATTTCCAATCTGGCTCTGGCGTGTTACACACGTTTGTTACTCTCAATGTCCGTGTGCTTGTGAATGGTAAGTACAATTCACGAGTTTGCGGTCGCAAACATTTGACAAGCATGTCTATTGTTTAATTATCCTTTGAGAATAATTACAGTTTAGTTTAGTTTCTCCCATTATGATCTAGTGCTTTGTTTGTCGTCATGAATATCTACTTCAAATAAAATGCATAAAAATTTAATTAAATCCAAGAAATGAATTCATCATAAACTGAGATGAAACAATTATGTTAATTTATGTTTAATTACATAATATTGCAGTTTTGTTTTATCATCTCTAAAATAATATAAACTTTCTATGCAAATAAAATTTTATCAAACTGACATACTTAATTTAGTAGCAGTTACAGCTATTACACGAGAAGCGCTAAGAAAAATACAATATAAAATTTAAATAAAACAAGATAAAATTTTATGAAAATGATAGAATTTTGTAAAAATGCAGTTTATTTACAACACGGGTGAATGCATCCGAAATTACGATCAGAAACCGCTGGAAAAGTGCTATCACTTTACGCCTAATAATAGCTACTCGGCATGCGTAGAAGCAAGTTGCTTTTCGAAATGAACGAAGCGCAACATTATTTTTTACGACGCAATAAAGCGAACGCTCGACGAGCGGTATGAATAAGTAAGTGGATGGCACCTTGGTGACTGCCTCCGGCTGCTTCCAACGCCCTCTATTTCACCTTTCGCATCACACGTGAAATGCCAAAAAGGCCAACGAACAAGGAGCAAGGACCAAGAACCGAGGATCGTCCTTTCACAAGGAACAAAGACATACCGATGCGAATGCAAAGAGCTTAAACAAATGCAAAAAACCAACAACAACAACCCCGGTGCCGCTGCCGCCTCCGCCGGAAGGGTGTGTTTGCTCGCTTCGTTGACTGGAACGAAGGCGCCTGGACGTCGCGCCAGTGAAAGAGAAACAAACAATTGAAAATGTTTATCACTACAGCAAACAGTAAAACGGCAGAGACAAGAAACAGATGTTTGTACAATGCATTGCAGCAAATAAAATGCAACAAAATTGCAAGGAAATGCATCGTAAACCTTCACTTGTCGTACATAATTAATGCACCTACTTAGGTACTACAATTACGATTGTCATTGTAAAAAGTTTGATAAAATTTCACCCCTTATAAATATTTTATGCGAAAAGTTTTGCGACGAGATATTTTAATTCGAGTTTGTTTCAGATGCGGGGGTGTTTTACTGCTGCTATTGGAAACTGCTTGGGTAGTTGGAGTTTTTTTACGTCTGTGCATAAGGTAATTAAAATTGTTTTAACGACGCCTCATTTATAATTAAAACAATAACGCTGTACAACGCAAAGATAGCCGGCGGGGGTGTTGGAGTGGTTTTATTCGAAGATGGGGAGGAAAAGAAAGTTTCTTTTGCTAACTTGCCTCTAGGGGATTAGAGCGTGCGAGGCGAGTGAAAAAAGAATTCTATGAAAGTTGAAAGGAAATTTTGTTTGGAAAAATAGAAAAATTAATTAATGCTTTTCTCACCCCCTTGTGCAGAAATGAACAACACCGAATTTTCCGTTGTTGGTCGATGGTGGCTTGGTTCGAGAGTTGGAAACGCACCTTGGTGTATGGACCGTTGGCGGCGTTACCCATCGCGTTTCCGCATAAAATGTGGCTGTCGTACGTTGCCGGCGGGCTGCTTATTGCGCTCGCCGCCTTCCACCTGGCGCTAGCGTTCAAGGGGCCGCGACGACGCCGCCGCAAGGAACGGCTGCTGCATTCGGACGTAGACAGCTATGAAAGGTAAGCCAGCGCGCGCCCGCGGGGCGGCAGAAGCGTAAGAAGTGTAAATTGTTACGTGCTTCGTGTTTCAATTAGCAGCCGCTTCGAAGAAGTGACCGAAGTCTTAGATGACGGCCTCCCGGAGCCGATGCCAGGCAGTTCGCATTCATTATCGGATACGTTAGTTGATCAGGACACAATGCTGGAGATTTGACCAGAACATCCTGACCTTTATCGACATATCGTAGTCGATTCGGGACACTGGAGTGAAATTGATAGCGATGATGCTCATTAATTTCATCACAGATAAATAGTTTCATTCCTTTCGTATTATTTAAATAATTGCTAATTAAGACTGAATTCTTTTCTACAATGAACACAATGATTTGCTAGGTAATATTTTCTTTACTTGAAAATGCTATTCCGTCCAAAAATTCACGAAATAATTTTCTAAAAAGAATTTCTGCATATCTTGCTTTATTTTTTTCTGTATTTCGTTAATAAGGTACTAATTAAATTGTAAATATTGTAAATAATAAGTAATTGACTAATCAATCATAATAAAAGAATTTATGAGTTTGAAAATGATACAAAAAAAATAAGTAAACTTATTGTAAAAATATCGTACGAAGCTGTGACTTGACTTTATTAAGTGACCAAAAGGGCATGCGTGGTAAAAATTATAATTAAAGTAAAATAAATAATTCAATTGAGAACTGTAAATAACTAATTATCACGCATTGAATAAAATCAATTGTAGCTGAATGCAATTAGAATCACTTCTTCTATGTTAACGTAAAACGCATTGCAATTATTAATTCACAATCAACTAGTGAATAAAACATAACCTAAAATGTTAATTGCTTGATTGAAATTTATAGAGAAAAACTTTTTAATTTTTTGAATATTTTATTCATTGTTAAAAATTCAGAATATTTAGTCGGAATATTTAACTATTTAATATACAGTTTTAGTTTATTCATTCAGAATATTTAATTTCAATACTTTATTAAAGCTCTATTGAAATGTAATTAGTAATTTGGTTGTTATTTCATTAATATTTTACGCATGATAGATAAATGTAAATGATGATCATGTAATATTTATAATGAATGCAAAATACTGTAATTATTGTAAGCAAAATGCAGGAATTATTTAATAAAAAATACGAAAAATTATTTATCTTCTTGTAAATTAAAGTAAACTTTTCATTAAGTCTTCTCCCAGAAAAAAATACGCTGGCGTAAATTATCTCCCTAATCAATTTAGAAAATTTACACCGTGATTGCAGACGAGGAAGAGCAAGGAGAAGAAGGACGACGAAGAAGACGCCAGCGAAAAGGTAAGATTATGGTGATTAGAGGCAGGCAGCTGCCAGAAAAGGGTGAACGAACCCTTTTTGCACTCTCTCTTATGCACGCTCGGTCTGTTCGCATTTAGTTTTAAGGCTGTGAACGCGTCTGGCGCAAGTTTGCGCTTTGGCACTGAGGCACTTTGCATAACTAACATTTTCTTAGTCGAGTGCCCGGAATATTCTCGCCGCTGGAGTCAGCCGGCAGCAAAGTTGCGTGTGGGACGCCGGACGATGCCAAATATTTAACCACATTGCACACAAACATGCGACTTATGTCCTTGCAATTTTTGCTCGCGATCGTAAACTTTAAAACGGAAATGGACAGAATGCGGAATGAATGCGCTCATAAAAATTCATTTCGTGGATAAGCTTGTCCGCAATTTAATTTAATTTACATTGCGATAAATTGCTCTTTTAATATTTAAATACGCCTAATGAGAATTGCGATCAAAAATTCCATTTCGAGCTATGATGAAATATTAAATAGTAATTAAAACGTATTTCGTTTTTATCCTTAAAGGGAAATTTAGTTCTTGCGCAGGTAAGAATTTTAATCTCTTATCATTTTTCTTCCTTTTTACTAATTAATAAATGGATTATAGAAATAGAAGAAAAAATGTAATCTGCTGTGAGAGATTTTAAAGGAGACAAAATGGTTTTTTTCAGTTTTATATTAGTATATTGAAGAATAAATTAATCTTCTACTTGAAAAGTAACAAATTCAGGCTTCCTATAAAGGATAAGTTAGCGTTTTTAGTGTTTGTTCTTAAAAAGATAACAATCGAGTATCTTATATTTTTCTTTCCTTTTAATAATTATAAATAAATAAGAGTGTAATCCTTAAGAATGAGGAATTGTTTAGTCTTGCTTCTTGGTCTTGCAAAAACAAGAATTTAATTGTCTTGTTTCTTTCTTTATAATAATTAATAAATGAATAATAAAATGTACCCTTTAACAATAAAGGATAATTTGCCTCTCCTTCATTTAGTTTTTGGTAGGAAAACAATGGGTCGTTCTTCCTGTTTGTCTCCTTTAAATATAATTGATAATTTTGCTTCTTCATCTTCTTCGAAAATGGACAACATTACTGTCTTATCCTTCTTGCGGTTAAATAATAATGTATGCCTTAAAAATAAAGGATCATTTTAAACTTCTTCTTGTTTCTGGAAACATAACTAGTTTAATGCTATTATAAAGAATATCTTTAAATCTGTTCAATTTACTTTTATAATTTTTCGTTATTTTCTTATTTTCAGAAAGGACTAAAACTTGAAAATATCAAAGGATAAATTTTACTTCAATTGCTATCTTTAAACCGCAAAATCCCCTATTATTATTTATTATGAGACTATATCTTGCGGAATTTGTTACTATGATAAGAGTGCAAATGTTGTGAAAGGGTTAGAATGTACCCAGGATAATAAATCACAAAGAATAGTGGTTAGTAGAGGGAATGAATGCGACTCCTCTTTTCGTGAAATGGCAACGTTTAATTCCGTTCATATTGCGTTTCGCTTCCAAGTCTCGAGAGCATGCACGTTATGAACTGGCAATTGTGTAAAGCTTTTAAATTATTGTTATTGTTGCGTTTAATGCGCATTTTCTTGTCGCGCTTCAACTCTCGCGCAGCGCCGCTTAAATCATAAACTATAAGCGGTTTTAAATGCGAGCACAATACGCAATTTTAATTACAAAACTTTGTTATGGAAATCATTATTTCACGCTTTTCAGATTACTTTCATTCTGTGTTTAACTAACCTACACATTTATATGTTGTTATCTTCCTTTTACAGTCGATACACATACTTATAACAAAAAATTAAATATAATTTCAAGCAGTTTGAGTACGGCAGAAATGTAAATAATGGTTTGTTTATTTATATTTTAATTGCCTATAGGCTTCAATATTTCATATGTCAATAAAACTAGAAATATGTAAAGTAAAAATCGTAACAAAAATAATTTAAATGCTTTTTTGTTGTTTATAATTTAAATTAAATGAATTTTTTAATTTGTTAAATTACAAATGCTCATGGGGCAAGTGTAGTATGAACAGTTTATTTAATGTGATATAAATTTCAATATCAGAAATATACTACAAGTTGATATACAGGGTGTCCCAGCTATCGTGCACCATTGTAAACTTAAAACTGGCCATTAAAGTTATCGCCACTAATAAGCTGATTAACACGCTATTTTGTCCAATTATCTTCATCAGGCTAAAAGCGGGTGACGCTAAATACCTTACAGCGGGATATCTGCTTGCTCGTCGGGGGTAAAAGCGGGTGATGCTGGACTTGTTACAATATTTGGAATTACTCGAATTCGGAAGTTGAACATAATTTATTTAAATAACTTTAAACACTATTTTTAAGTTTCCGAAGTTGCTACATAGCTGGGACATCCTGTAAAGGATTTGCTTCATTAATAATTGAAATTTCCCAGAATGAGAAAATTTCCTTATTTAAATTGAGCATCAAATTTATTTTTGTATTTTCAGAACAATTGACCTCAAGAATTAAATTATTGCTAAAATAACTTTCAATTAATATGATTAAACAGTAATCAGTCGAATATAACTAATTACACTTGAATCAAATTTTGCAAGTGCGCAAATTTACCTGATTACCGCAGCATTGGCTTCCTAAGCTGAACTGCATTCTAAATAGTTGAATATTCCGACAAAATATAAAGCCAACATGCATTCCACTCATTCGCAATGACGAAACCCGTCATACCGCAGTATTCATTCCGGCTGACTGATACAGAATTTCCGAGTCTTATTCATTCGAACAGGCAAATTCCAACGCGTTAACAAATAAGTGAAATATCCTTTGCATTTGCGTTCGGTCTAATTGCAATGAAACTATCAACAAACCACGCATGAATAGATCAAATCATTTGAATTTTGCCATCATGTTGCGTAAGTGCAATTCCATTTCGTTTCAGCTATTGCGAAGCGTAATCAATTAGGAGTGGAAATCCATAATTAGTTCGACGTTAGCTCGACAAGCCGTATGATTACGTTCTCGATGTTTATTTGCTGGTCAGTTAATAACTCATTGATTAGCTCAATTTCATTTCCAATTTCATTACCTTGTTATCTTAAAATTACTCAAATGCATGCTAAAACGCTGTTTATCTTCTATTTACAATTTACATGAACATTTCAAACAATAATTAAAGTACAGTGGGGTAAGTGCATATTAGTCTATTGTTTATTCAACTTTAGGCTTACATATCTTAAATTTATTTCACTTTCCTCGTGTTACAATATTTTTATATTGTAATATATACTGCTTTTCGTCTATAAATTTTAGTAATTTGTCGGAGATTATTGGTTTAAAATGAAATAATATTAATATTTTAAGGGAAACAAATTAAGTAAAACCTAAAATTTCCTTATTAATTACAGCACAAAGATGATAAACTTAACACGATATTTGCAATATTTCTGAACTAATTGTCATATATTAGGGAATTTATAATTAATTTTGCTTAATTATGTGCATATAATCGATGACAACATTATTCTCTTTCAGATATTGCAATTTATATCATATTATATTAATCACAAAGCACTTGCTTCGTGCGTATACCTAACCCAATCGAAGATATTGTATTTCCCAGAAAGGATGCACCTAAATTATTATTTTACTATTATTTTAAAGTAATTTTTAAATTATAATTTTCGTTTGTTTTTAACGTAACTCGTACTAGCAATATTGAATTTTGCAACGAAGAATATAAGTAAATTAGTGATTCCAAAAGTATTCCGATTACTTATGAAATGTATTTAGAGACGTTTTGATTTTTGTATAAGACGTGCCATAGTAACATGTAATTTACCAATTTTTATTGGTAAAATTCGCGTCTTATAGGTTGAAAAATACGGTAATACTTTATAGGACTCAGCAAAAAAATTAAGCAAAATCCAGAAGTTCCATAGAAATTAGTGTGCAAAGCCTACCTAATAAGAATAATTCGATAGTCTTCTTGCTGTGCTTCTGAATTAATTATCATCCTGGAATTACTTATTAATTAGGATTAATTATAGCACACATAATCGATAGCAACTTCTAGTGGATTGCTATATTTTAGATATTACAATTTATATTATATTAAATTATATTAATGATAGTACATTAATGCATTTACCCGTGCGTACACTTACCTCACTCTAATATAATTAAAAATTACTTAATCATTTTTCGAATTTAACTCTCGATATGTCTGATTCATCATTTAATCTAATCACGTAAAAGAATTTTATGTAATGGAAATCTCTTAAATATGAAGAATCTTTTAAGACATGATACGATTAGGTAATGAAATGCCGCACTAAAAGCCGTAATCAGAATCCCGCAATAAAGAAAACTGAAGAGCGGCATTCATCCATGTAAAACTTAAAACTACATAGTGCTTCCGAGCACTTTATAGTAAAGGTAACATGATAAATGCGTTTGTGATAGCGCTAAACTAAGCGCACGCGTCGTAATATCGTAAAAGTGCCTCAATGCTCGCAAGTTCACAGCGACTCCCCAAACTGCTAAAAGCTTCATAAATTGGACTTAAAAGACTTATTTCCTCTGGCGGCGTGCGTACTACGTATTCGCGCCGTCAAATTGTTACTGCACTTCAAACGCACGCAGATGTGTACGTTTCGTACGCGACGCATATTAGGCATAATCGCACATGTGAAACTTGAATTTGCCAACGACGACTTGGCACGCGAGTGGAAATTGTTTCCGGGAGGACGCGTGATATTTGGATACAAAATGAGCGCATTTCGCATTATTATAAGGCGCGCCGCGTGAGCAAGAAGTGGAAGAAGCGTCGAAGAAGGACGAGCATTACGCGTACGTGATTTGCGTGCGAATTGCGCTCAATGATGCGCCGCCGTTTGGCTAAATTAAACATTTTCGCCGACGAAAAAATGTCGCTTATAAATTATTCTCTCCTTCGCTGGCAAACGACGCAATACAATGAGAAATGCTTTTCATACATGTAAAGTGCTCTTTTATCCTTTGTAAGTTAAAATACAACAAACAAGTGACGATAATATTTTAGTAATAATTTTATTATTAAACTTTTAATATATTTGACATGTTTCGAATATGAACAAATTGTTCAAAACTACCTCATTGTTGGTGGAAATAATTTACAATACAGTGGGGTGCGAGCATTTATGGGACAATTGCAATAAAGTCTAGTAATTAGTGTAATATCGTAGAAACTGTAATATATGAAATATAATAATGTAATTAAAACATGTTTGCCGGCAACAAATGTCAGTTACAAATTATTCCTTCCTTCGCTAGCAAACGACGCAATAGAATGAGAAATGCTTTTGATACATCTAAATTGCTCTTTTATCATTTGTAAATTAAAATACAAGTAATGAAAATATTTGAGTAATAATTTTATTATTAAACTTCCAAATATTTGACAAGTTCCGGAAATGAACAAATTGTTCAAAGCTTACTAATTATTGTTGGAAATAATTTATAGCAGAAGAAGATATCGATCATCTGTACAAAGATTTGCTCAATTAAATAAGAAATATCTCAATTTATTGCAATTAGTTCGTAAACATCAAAAATAACAAGAATGTTGACTTGGATTTACCATCTTTGAGCTTAAATTTCTAAGGAAATTTTATGTTTAGTATCATTTTTCTGTTGAGTTCCATAAAGTATGAATCATATTTCACTACAAACCAGTAATCTCTGTTGAATTATCCAAAATTATGCAGCAAAAGCAGGATATATTGATAATATTGAAACACAAGCTAAGTCTATGCTAGGGAATGCCATTTATTTGTTTAATTGGCCTGATCACTTAATAATACCACAGTGTAACGACACCAAATATTGTTACAAATTAATAGTTTTAAAAGAATATTTTATCATACATAAATTAGCATGAACTATCTTAAATTCAACTGGTACTTTAATTGAACTTTTAATGACAATTTTAGTTAAATCCTTTAGTTGAAAAAGAAACGACATATTTTAATAGGGCACGAAGCGTAATAAAGCATCTATATTAAACCAATTTTAAATAGGCGTTGGTGCACTGACCTCGTTTTCAGTATCAGAGCAGAAATCGCATTTCGCAGTAACTAACATACTCCATGATACGTAAATTAAAAATATATAAGCACAAAGTTTGAATTAACTAAACCTTAATGGACTGTCGATTTCATTTAAAGTTTTTAATACTCATCAACAAATTGTATAAAACTAACTAATTGTTGTTAAAAACAATGCAGAAACAAAATATATTTTCATTATCTACAAAGTTACGTGCTGTTGACTAGTTTGGTGTAGTTTAGTCGAGTTTAGTTTAACGGCGCATTGAAAGTAAGCGCGATTCCGGTGTTCCTTATTTGCTTTTCAATGCATTTTAAATTGCGTTTGCATTTTTCACAACGCCTCGCAGATTAAACATTTCCACATTGGTTTCTCGCCTTACGCGCGCGTATAGGTAGAGCTGCCTGCAGCAGGAGAATTTTCCGACGTGTTCGCCGGAACGAACACGGATCGATACTCTTAAAGTTTCATTAGGCGTGCATTTTTCCTAGCCGCCCCCTGAAGATATGAAAAAGTAGCTCGCACACACTCTTTGTTTTCACGCTCAATTTTCATTGAACGCAAACTTTACAAGCACTAAAAATATACGAAAACACAATGAATTTGATTTCCGGTTTGGTTCTGCTTTTGTAAATATTTGCCCTACATATATTTTCGATTTTCTAGAAGGAAGTAGGAAATATGATAAATTTTTAATAGCGCAATAAAGACGATAAATTATTAAAGCGTGCTAATCTTATGAAACGTGCTAATTCTGTATTAAAAGTAAACAAACGAATGCTCCCGAAGGAAGGGCGGAAAGCACGTAACCAGTTAGGATTTAGTCACGGCCGGATACGGCTCGTAAATTTGTGTATTTATGTAATCGGACGGCGCCGATCTCTCGACTAATTGTTTCCTGGCGCATGCGCAAATATCGCACGATCCTTATTCATGCCTCCGCCCCTGCCCCCCTGCCACCCCACAGGATTTATTTCGTGCTACGTCTGCATTGTTTGCCCTTTCGCGCGCGTCTCAATTGTCAAAGTCGTCCCTGCTCAAATCCGTCCAACCTTTGGAGTCACCGCTCTCTAATTTATCCTGCAGGAGACGATCAGGAATGTTGATGGATCATGTTTACGCACCATGATTATACGCAAATATTCGGGATACTCTGACACACGCATAAATATTTGTTAGTTACCCTTTAATAAATGCAGGAAAACAAAAATAATTCCGATGGGGGTTTGAAATGTAACGCGTCATAACATCAAATAGTAGCGCAGGACCTTTCGAGTGTAGTCGGTTGGTATGAGACCGCAGCATTAGGAGCATAGGATCACTTTGCATAACGAACGTTTCGAGCGAGTTGCGCGTGAGTCGAGTAAGTGGCAGGACGTCTGACCTGAATTTCAGGAGGAAAACCGCTCCGGCAATGTACTTACATGCCCAAAGTGTACTAACACCGAACGTACTTTACGCTCCTTGTGCATTCAGAAGCGCGAAGCGACAAGAAAAGCATACCACAACACTTGCGAGAAGCGAACAGACCACTTCTTCCTGCATCTTGAATGCACATACGTACATATGTCTTTGATAACATGATAACATGAAGGGATGCTCCCTTAATGGGGTTTTTCACATGCAGTTACTATTCAAATAACAATGCGAAAAACACAAGTTTTCTAACGTTTCGCGCGCGTCTAACGAGAATATAAAAATTTGAATATTTATTATGCTAGCTCGGCTCGTTTACTTTTATGAGGTTGGAAAAAATTCATGTGTTTACGGTTTGTGTCAGGCAGAATGTATTTTGAGTTTTTGTGGTGATTTGGAAGAAGAGAGAGAGAGAGCGAGAGAGAAGAATGAGCTTAATTACTAAATAAACAATTTACGTTAAAGTGAAAGCAACGCCATTAACAACCGACAAGTGCAATAAGTGCTGTAAATAGTTAACAACTTTAACTACATGCACTCGATTCGTATTGAGTACACACTTTAATCAACTCACTCACCTTTAATCAAATCATTACTAATTCAATGTAAACGGCTTTTAATCAGTTATTCAGTCCCAATCAATTAAATGAGCAAACGAAACAAAGTTTTTACCAAAACAAATACTGATGTTTCGCTTGAAGAGATTTATTCAGTTGCAAAATTGATTAATTGATAAGCAATAGAAGGAATTTTAAATGTTTCGTTCTGAGAAAATTATCTATCGTGTAAATCGAGAATATAATTCTCTCATAGTAATAAATAGAAAAGCAATAGAAACAACAATACAATTTTGTGAGCTTTTGATTTTCTGAGAAAATAATCTATAGCGTAAGCAATAGATAAGCAATAGAAATTTGTATTTTTAAATTTCTCCGAAAATTTTCTATCGTGTAAATCAAGAATATAATCCCAATCAGAGTCTTGCAAGAAAGTTTAAGAAACATAGTGATTTATAAATTTGTGAGAAAACTATGTATCGTGTAAATCGAGAATACAATTCTCTTATGATAAATAATAAAGTTTTGTATGCTTTTGATTTTTATATTTCCCAAACAATTATCTATCGTGCAAATCGAGTATGTAATTCTCTTGTAAGTAATAGAAGAAATTTGGTATGCTTCGTTTATAAATATTTAGGAAAACTTGCTGACCACGACAAATAACGCGCAAATTGAGAATATCTGCATCCCCTATTAATTATTAGATAAAGATTTACAGAAATAAAACAATAAAATTTCTTGTAATACCAATACCTTAATTAACACGGTACCTTTATATTGTAAACAATGCCTAAACAAAGTATATCATTTCTCTCTTATCGTATTAATGAAATAGAGAAACAAAGAAAAATAAGAAGAAATTCACTACGAAATAAATATTAGCCTTGTTTTACCCAAGGATCTTTCATTTGAATCTTCCAATTTACTCATTCTTTCATATACGTCGAGAATATAACTCAATAATACTCCTTATTTGATATCTTCAATCAAATAGGAACAAAATAACATTTATGAAATAAACAAAAATTTCTCTTTTTACACGAAAATCATTCTGGTTATTTTATAATTTACACATATTTCAACATGGTATCTATCCATCGTGTAAATTGAGAATATAACTTTAATATATCTTCTTATCATTCGAAGGATAAGGAAGCAAAGCGGAACATCAAGCATCATGCTAAGTGAATGAACCGGAAGACGAATGCATCAGGATTATGGCCGAATAAAAATGCACTCGGCCATATTTCATCACTTTGCGCGTTCATCGTTTTATCATCCACCCATTCTACATTTTTCTTCGTCGTCCTCGTTTATCCTGGTGCGCGAAACCGGCTGTTTATCCACGCTTGCCGCCCTCGCCATAAATTTAATGCATATCTAAGTGAAAGCAAACCCAAAATATTTTCCGTACGAATTTTACCTCACCTTCAAACTTCTGCTTCTTTGTACCGCATCGTAAATCTTTTATTGCCGCGAATATGCAGCGAATTCCGACAAAGTCTTGAACAATTTGTGTTCGAAATTAAATAATTCCGTAACGGTACACTTTACTTCCGCGAAGCGCTGGACAAAAAGTTGTCAAAGCAATTGCCGGACGGCGGTTTATGTTTTGCGGGCGAAAAGGGAAAAACAGGAGTAAAAACAGGACAATGGAAACACGAATTGACATCCGAGCAGGAATCGAACCACGACGCCGACGCTTTTGCGTTTTTCCTGATAACAACAACAACAACAACAACAAACAATGCGGATGCGGTGAGTATATATATATACAGGAAGAAAGCACTTCCAGCGGTGGCGGCAAACGGGTGCCGTATATTTCGGCCCAAGCAATTACTATTCTCGCCGGAGCTCATTCCCCACCGCCACCGCCACCGCCGGTCTGCAACAATCGCCCGTAAATGACTACCGCCTGTTTGAATTTTGCACGCAGCCCCCACATCCACCGCGCCGCTCCCGCTCTACACGTGTATCCATTGTGTGTATGTGTGTAAAATCAGCCAGCATTTGGCCATTTCCCCAAACGATTCACCATCCTTCAACCACCCCCGCACGCACACACAAACACATGTAAAATTGCAATGCTGCCATTGTTGCCAACATTCGCGGCGGCGGCGATCGTATACATTTACACAGTTCCGGACATTGGTCGTATCTATTGATGGCAGCCTGTTTCCGGCTCCGCGCACTCCAGGTGAAAGATGTGCTTCGCTAACGAACTGAACTAAATTACGATAATTAGTTTGTAAGCTTTTATTCCCTCTTTTTCACATCGATTGACCTTTTACAGCTTAAAATTTGTTGATAACAATTGCGCACAGCATTTGTAAATGTAAAATAAAAAGAAAAGTTTAAAAAAGCATCTGCTGTCACTATCATATTTTAGCCATCTGAGCAAGAGAGTGTGAGAGGGTGCCTTTATTACACAACTTTTCTTATTTAACTTTGACGAGCGCGCCCTCTATTTCCACCCTTATAAAAGTTGGCATAACTCTCATTTTTTACACGTAATATCATGTTCATTTTGCCTGTGACTTTTTCAATTTATTTCATATACACACAACTATTTTCATCCCCTATTTTACGCGTGTCAATCGCATGACATCTCATTAATTATAACTATGCAACTTTAAATTCTTCTCATTTCCCTTCTCGTTCGTAAAAGCAGTCGAGTTAATTCACTATTTTTTATCGCAAAAAAACTTAATTAACAAAACATTCCTTCGGCGAATTTCTATATCCATCGGTGTGCCGGAAGTAAATTGGTATCATTTCCGGTTGCGCGCAGCATGTAATTAAAATAATGCAACGCGCATGCATGTAATTACTTCATTCACGTGGCAGAGTGCGCGCGCGCACACGTGCACAAAAAAGTCCACTTGTCACGTGCTTATAAAACAAGAATAAATGTTATTTCGTGTTTTGCAAGTTCGTTTCGTCCTGCGTTTTTCCTCCTGCCAGAGATGACGCGCTCTGGCGACGACAACTCGAACAAAAGCAAATGCGCGTACGAAATTTACTGCGCTGCTATAAACTGTGAAAGTCCTTTTTCACCCCTCGTGCGCGCACACTGCATGTCCTTGGCAGTGTTGCCAACGTTAGCACCGTCATAAGAGCAAATTATAACAATATAATAACAACGCACAATACGTGTAAGCAATGATAAAACTCATGCGTCACTACGAATATAAAAGAGGTGAAAAAGCGAGGATGAAATACGAAGAGAAATTGCCGGGGTGAAAGGATCGTAGATTCTTTTACGTCCTCCTCTACTGGTGACATCCCCATTCGACGCTGATAACATTGTTATCAAACGTGTGTAATCCTGATATAATTTGCATTTTATTATTGCGTCCTTTTCCTCCTCGAAGGATTTATATTGACCAAAATGAATTTTCATAAAACTTTTCGTCAGAAATAAAGTGAAAATGTACTCAGTGAAAACGCAAAATAACTGAACAAATCCCAATGGTCAAACGCCTTCTGCATTCCGGAAAAATCCTGCTGGATAATATACTTTCCACCTTAAACTGGGTGTTTGCGAAAGTTTCTGGAAATGTTCATTTCCGGGGTGGATTGCGGGCGGTTTCATATCGCCTTGTGAATTTTAAGGAGAAGAAGTAGTGTGTACATGTGTAACACTCGTGGGATACTTGATATCTGGAATATCCTGGATATTTTTTTTGCGGCAGGATTCAAGCCCATCTCAGCATGGAAAGGACGAAGATGTCGCAAGCGACGTACTTATGGGACCTCTGTCGGAAAGTGTCAAGCCGTGCATGTCTGCTCCTCTTCTTCGACATTTATCTCCTGAAGGAAGACCAGACATCGACGTGCGGATATATTTTCGGAGGCGGCAATGGGGAAAACCGGGAAGCGACAGCATTTCATGTTGAATTGTCACTTGCGCTAAAAAGCAGCACTTGCAATTTATGCGGAAATAAGCGTCGAAAAGAATTTATAAGAACAAAATAAACAATTATCCTTCCACTTGCGGAAATTCATATTTCATTGCCTCTCGTCAAATACTTCTTCATAATGAGAAAGTAAACGGGAATTAAATTAATTAGTTTCTTTATAATTGAAAATTTTTGCCACATGAAAGAAACGTAAATTCGTAATTAGTAGAATTAATTAATAAAGAAACGCAAGCCCGATTTCAATTTTTTCCCCATTTGCATATTCCGTTGAAAAGCAAATATTTCCATAAAATTTTCACACGCACTCTCCGACAATCTCTGCTCGGCTATTTTTCGTGGGAGCGGGCACACAAATTTTATTTTTCATTTAGTTTCAACGCCCGAACGCTCATTCCTATTTTTTAACACGTTTTCCTGTTTTCTACTTTTTACTCGCGCTGTTTGCTCACCTGCATCGAATGAAATGTATGAATGACGCGCAAAAACTGCAGCAGCGATTTTCAACATTTTCATTTTCATTTTCACTCGTGAAAAACACACCAAAAATGACTTTTACCAGGCTAAATAACGCAGAGTTTAAATGAAAATTTCGACGTCACAAAATATTTTTTTACGAAATCGACATAAATCAAATAATTTCACTTAAAATCAGCTTTTTTCCCCGGTTTGCCTCTATGTTTCGTATAATTACATTGTAAGTGCGAACTTTTTATATTAAAAAAGTTATCCGGAAGCGACGAAAGCGGATGGAAGAAACTTGCTCGAAAATTCCATTTCGCGCTTTTGTCATATGCGCATGCAGTGCGAGCGTACGAAGAAGAAAGGAAATGAACGTCGTCTTTCGACGACAAGGACGAAGGATAAAAACACGCGTATGTATTAAAAAGTGACAGATTGTTAGCATGCTTCGCGCGCGATCCAATAAGACAATAGACGTACGCCCATGACATGACAGTTTGATAAAACCTTTCCCGAACTGACGGCCCCCCAAGATTTATGACTAAACTTCAACTTCTTGAAGTTGAATTTCATTCCCCGCGTGTATGACTATTGTTTTTCTTTTATTTTTCACAAATTTCCTCTCTCTTTTTTTCCCCTGTATTATTCGGCTGATATCTTAATTTTATAAAGTGCAGTGCCCTTTTGTAAAAGTCATAAAGCTTTGCTCTATTCGCGCACAAGGACAATAACAATAATTTAAACGGCTTATCCTTTCCGCATAGATGGCGCAATTTGCGGAGGGCGCGAATTATAAATGATAGAGATAGATGTACATTGAGAAGGAAATCGCTCGAAATGCATTGCAATAGCTGTGAGAAAGAGCGAAAGAGCGAAAAGCTATTTATGGCGATGTTGCAAGAGCAGCAGCAAGCAAGTAAGCATTCGAAAACGGCTGAAATTGCAGAGAGCACATAATAAATGGCAAAGCTCTGCGTATGATTTATTACACGTATTGTAAATACAGCGCCGAAGATGGCTTATGTGTTGCATAGTTGTCAGTTTTTACTAAATAAATTTGCACCATCTCTGAACTCATTTGATTAACACCATACATTAGGTTTTTTCTAAACACTGAAGCAACAGACAGAGATCGTTATAAGCGAATGAACTTGTTATAGACATTTATGATTTAATTTCTAATTTTTGTTCTTGTCTTAAGACAAATTTATTAAGAGCTGAATTACTATCGTTTCTTACATTTTTTTGAGAAGGATGAAGTAAAAAAATAAGTAAAAAGTGAAAAATAAATTTTCTCGGTAGATGGCGACTGTTTTTAGAAGATAAGATGTTAGACATTTATAAGACGTGAGTGAAACGTTAGTATAAACGAAAATTTAGGATAGCTGCAGATGTTAGACTTAATTTAATTTAACCATACACATATTTCTTACAAGCGATTTGTGAAATGAACCCGAACAGAGTATCCAAAGTTCATTTTCGGCACATCTCGTGCATTTCGGCAGTACAATTGTCTTAAGTAGTTGGAAGTTTCGAGAGCCGAATGTGTGCGAATGACGGTCGTTTCCATCCATCGCGTCGCGAGTTTGAATGTGCGGCGGTGGCGGGTTTCAGGTGGTTATTCGCGCAATTCGCATTTAACGAACTGCACTAAATTAGAATAATTGAGCACGTCGCGACTAAACCTGCACATTGTTCTGAATGGTAAAGCACCTTTCGGAAAGCATGAGAGGGAGAGAGAGAGCGAGTATTGCTAAATGCAAACACACGAGTCAATTTCGAGTTGTAGTTACAAGTTAGATCGCGTTGTTATAAATAGTCGCGCGCACTCACTCTTTTGTCAAATCAATATTAGCGAGTGCCGTGGAGCGAGAGAAGGAAGCGTAATCAATGCACTCGAACGGCACGTGAATGCACGCGCTCATCTATTAATGATGACAGCCGAACGACGACGAGTTAATCACGTTCATTATTAAGCATCAGAAGCGGGTGCGTTTGACGCAGCGTGCGCTTTGCTACGTTTGATTTATTTTGCGTACGTGTACGCTCTCGACTGATTGAGATATGTGCACTTTAATTATACATGAGTGAACGAAAGAGCGAATTGCCCATGATGATGTCAATTGCAGCGCCAGTGTCGAACGCGACTCGCGAAGAGATAGATAAAGGGAGAGGAGACGCTTCAGGACGTGTCGATATTCCGAAATCGCATTTTCAACTTTTCGCTCGTCGAATTCAATTTCGACTGTGTGCGTTCGCCAGCTAAAAGTGTCTTTTTAGCTTTGCTGAAAAAATCGTGTGAAATTCTTTATTTTTGATGATGCACAGGCGGAAATTGTCGAGTGGCAAGCGATAAATTCAAGTCAATGGTTACATTATACTTTAAATTACATTTTGAGTACTTTGCAATTCTGTAATTTATTATAGCTGGCATTTATATAAATCGTTTAATTATCCTTTGAATTATTAAAAAAAACGAAGTTACAGATATTTATTACAATTTACTTATCGGCTGAATTCGGCTGGTACCAAATATTGTGATCACACTCGCAGAATTTACTGAGATTCTCGCTAAATTTAGCAGCATATTTTTAAAGGAAAATTGCAATTGATAAGGTATTAGTTATGTTAAATTAATCAAGAAGAATCATTCCAATACAAGTATTAGTTTGCCCGCAATTTAATGTCAAAATTCAACAATTTCCCTTTCGGAGAGAAGGTCAAAATATTGATGAAGTTTGGCAATTTATTTAATGCTCTTAAAATTGGCTCACAAGAAAACTACGTACATGTATCGAAAACTCAATTGACATAAAATATGATGATATTTTAAAACTTAAAAAATTATTAATATTTTAACAAAATATTTGCAATTGAAAATAGTTGGGTTTTTCCAGAAATTTTTTACTTATTAATAAAGTTTAACTTATTGTTTATTTATGTAGCGTTGTACTAATATGAAACATATACCATGAGAAAGATAAATTAATTTCATATCGAACCATCTTGATCAGATTAACCGGAACAGGGGAGATCAGGGGAGAACAGCCTGATCAAGATTTTCTCACCAAGCTGCTCGGCGGTCAATGTGTTAACCGTAATTATCTTAAAACATGTTTTTTGAATTTGCAATGATATCGATCAGGAGTAGTCAAATTTATTAGTCCTATCAATACCAAATTTTCTCTAATTTTTATAATGAGACCAGGTAGTCAACTTTCAAGGGAGTTTGAATTTTCCATTCAAACATTCATCTTAAATTTGTCGAAAAGCTGATATAAAAACTGAAATTTCGTGTTCAAACGTTCACCATTTATTTTTAAACAGGAGCTTCATAAAATTCTTTATTCAATACTGAAATAAGCTAATATGTAATCTAGCTAAATCTTTTTGAAATTTCATCGATTTCGAATTATGATGACAATTGTAAAACGTTTAATTAAACGCGATTTCGCATTCACGTATATTCCGGCCATTTTCATGCCAAAACTAGGTAAAAATATATTTTAGATAAAGCAAAATAAATATCCTCGTAAAATTTCTACAAATTATTTATAAATCAACCAGAAAAATCGAAATACGCCATAATGTTGCACCTGTGCAATACGAACTACCTACTCCATAAAAATATTCTAAACATTCCCAGTTTTATAGAGGAAAATGCCATTTTGCTATGAATAGAACACTACAGCCATATGAACTAAAAAAGTCATGAAAATTATTTATTAAAACTGAATAAGTAATAAAGCATGCAGGTTTCCCGTGTGACGGGATGCACGGATGTGCGTGGTGTTTATGCATGAATATAAATAGATTTTCACAAACACAATGAAATATTTAATACGGAACGCGACAGACAGGGCATACGATACGATGCGGGTGCATGAAACTTTTTGCGCGCTAGTAGTGCTTATTATTAGAACACAACAACAACGCGGAGAGCGTGCATGTTAATTTCGCGCGGTGTGAAATTCAAAATAAACGCGCACACCACGTCGGATTAGCACACAACGAAATTTGCATTTAGACAAGCTTTCGGCGTGTGCGCGTACAAAATTGTTGCTGTAAATGAACCGCACTGATTGCAAAAGTTGCTCGCCGCATTAAATCCAACCACCGTCGCCGCCCCCATACGTGCACATGCGAGTGCGTGTGTGTCGGTTAGGATAATACGCAACTATCCGCGATCATTAATTCATTTCCTTCAACGGAGCACAAAGTCTCTATTGTATAAATGAATATCGTTGTATTCTCATTAAAATGTAATACATAAATTTATTTAATTACAGCTGTCTCTTGTTTTACACGAATCTCTTTTTATATGACAGTTAATTAACTTTCGAAATCCAGAAATTACCCCAATGATAAGAAATCTTTTGATTGTTCTTAATATACGACTTTTAAAAATTTATTATTTCGGTTTTCCCTAACAATTAATTGACGTTTTAACTACAGCCATTGAAATTTAAGTTAGGATTTTAAATTAGGGGATTTCCCCGATTATAAAAAATATAGTTTTTATTGTTGGTAATTTTCGAACTACACAATTTTTAGACCTTTATGGCTCCTACCCCGATATTACCTCGGCCATAGCGAGAATTGCCCTGATTATAAAAAATTCTGAAGATTCTGAAAGTCATAACTTTAATTTTCAATTTTCACGTTTTTCAGAAATTCAATATCCCCCTTTTCTATTGGGAATTCCCCGGCCTTCTAAATTAAAAGTACTCCTCCTTTTGAAAATTACTTTATTTACGAATTAAACTATGTATAGAATCAGTTTCTTTGGTAATTAGATTAATCAAGTATTTGCAAAGATTTGCTTAATTTAATAGAAAAAAGTCTTTGTGCAACAAAGGTTAAATTGAATCCTGCATCCTTTTTGGTATCAATAGATGCAGCGAATGAGAGTACAATCGTATTTCCATTACCATATAGAGCAATCCTCTATGTTTTCCTTTTATCGAACAGGATTTTACATTTGCCACGCAGCGTTTTTCCTTTTCTCTTTCATCCCTTGCATCCCTCGCACGCGCTTTCCCACCCACAACCTAGTAAAATGTAATTTTATAGCCTTTTTGTCGGTTTGATTTAAGCGAGTTGCGCAAAGTGGAACGTGCTCGCGAATAAGGAAGAATGAAATTTTTATCGATCGCTCATTTAACTAAATTGCATTTCACGTTTTGTTCTTGCACCCAACTTTAAACTCATGTAACAAAGGAAATTAACGATAGTTAAAATTTATGGAAAATTATTTTAATAACCAGTTACATTAAATATTAACAATTGCAAATTAAATTTCAATTATTCATTTGATAACATATCCAATGAGTATGAAATTTAATTTTATTCTTTTACGTCGATGCCAATAAAACAATTACACTAAAAGTTTGATGGAAACTGTTAATTCATCCATAACGCAAACGAATTTTGTATGCTTCGATAATTTCAGCCAAAATTATGACGAATATTTAGGAATAATCATAATAATATTGCAATCGGATATTCCCTGCATAATTAATACATTTCACTATGTGACTGAAACTCTAATAAATATGTTATTAACCTGGTTATTTATCTAACAAAATTGACATTTGAGTAGTAAATAGCCCCGATTTTAATATAAATCCTGAATACTTAATTTTGTATTTAAATGAAAAACATAATTAATAATACTTAAAGCCATTAAATAATATTAGCGAATATTGATAACGAAGCCAACCTAAATTTGATACACTTGTGAGCTTCGACGATTCATCCCCGATGATTCGACCCCGGCGATTCGACTCCGATCGAACCCCGGTCGAATCGTCTAACTGAATAAAGGCTTAACCTAACTTAGTCTAACCTGAAAAATTTGTCGTCTAAACAAGGTCTAAAACAATCTTAATATTTAATGATTATGTTTAATGCCCAAAAAATCGAATCACTATTTATTGGATAATGAATTGACATATTGCGTACATATTCTGCTAAATTTGAGCATATTTATTTAGGAAATCTAGTAAAAACTACAGTTGAATGGATTAACTCTTTGCATGCGTACCGGCCGGAGGTCGAATCGTCGGCACTTGTAGTATCACCGCCTCTCCTCACTTAAATATGCATTAAAATACTCTTTACGTTTATCTTCCTCCGCTTAATGTCGTATTTGAATTTAAGAGTAAAATTAAATGTGAAAAACTAAAATGGAAAAGATGATTAACAAATAAACTAAAAAAAACAATTGAAAATTATTGCATACAACTCGAGCAATATGTAAATTGATTGTTTGTTCAGAGAATGCACATAAAATGCAACAATATTAAATGAAGCAGAATAAATTCAATTCCGGAAGAAATACAAGAGGAAATGCGCAATAAAAATAAAACGATAGAGGGCGGTAAATTAATTGGAGTAATAATTCTTTTCAAGTATTTTCTGCTTCGTGTCTCTGTTGTATATTCAGTCGTATTCATTACATTTCATATTTTTTCCTCGGCTCTTTGTCGAGTTGCGCTGCGCTCCGCTGGGAATATTCTAGAATATTAACGAAATTTATCCTCAATTGTCTAAACAGAACGTATAATAAATTATCCGTTATTTATGTTGTTTATATAATTTAATGCTTGATAATTAATCTCCTGTTTTAGGAAAATTATCTCGAAAATCTTTAGTTAATCAATAATTAATTATTAATTATATCAATCAATTGAATTGTCCCTTTGTTTCAATATTCCAAACATTCAAGACTAGAGCAAACAGAATACAACTACTGAGGTATTGCATAATCTCGAATGTGTATGGAGGAAGTCGAGAGAGCAAGCATAAAAGCATCTTTGCCCCCGGTTCGTGGCGGCGGCGCGAGCATAATATCAACGAGAAGGGTAAGGCCGAACGGCAGCGGCAGCGGTGGCGGCGTTTGATGTTGGCTGCAGTAATGGCATACGCGCCACCTCAACGCATTTGGCTTTTATCTCGGCGAAGGAGGAAGAACATCGAACAAAAGCTTTTGTTGCGTGTGCCAAAGGTTTGTTATGCTTTGTGATGCAAACTTGTATGCAAAAATTGCATGCGCTCTTTGCGTGCGAATCTTTTGTGGCAGCGCACTGCATTCTTCTCCGTTTGTTCAAATTAGAATAACACGACGTTTATATTATACACGCGATATCATTTCGAGCTTCGAGCTTGCACTCACCATTTAATTTAAATTTAACAAGGATATATATTAATGCAAGGATAGTTGTCCCGCTTTGTACTTCTCAGAATATCAAAGCAAAAGGATAATTATCTATGATTTGTCTTTTCATTCATCGTATATTTCGTCCGTAAATTTACCCTCAGCTAAACGTATAAAATAAATTAATATTCCAATTTATTTAAAGTTAAAACAAGCAAAAACATTATTATAGAATCAAATATGCCTGTTAACGTGGTATCCGACATTCAAGAAATTAAATCAACCTTTTTATTGAATCTGTTAAATACATGATACTTGCCTGAAGGATTATTGGTCGATAGACTTGCTGGTGATAATATCAACTATAAATATGTATATATAATACTGCTAATTTTCTAGTTTATATTTAGTATAAAGCAGCAAAAACTCTATTATAAAACAAAATATCCCTGTTAAAGTAGTATCGGGAATTTAAAGAAATAAATAAATTTTTAATTGAAATTATTAAATAGACCATACTTCAAATATACTATTTTATATTCAATTTAAACCAGCAAAAACTCTATTATAAAACAAAATATCCGTGTTAAAATAGAATCGGAAATTTAGGAAATTAATCAATTTTTTTATTGAATCTCTTAAATACACGACACTTCTAATATTCTTCTTTATATTAAATTAAAACAACCATAAACTTTATTATAAAACAAAATGACTCCATTAGACCAATGATGTGTATTTCAGTAAGTATTGTTTATTTCATTCCAATTTATCCACATTTAAAAAAATTAAAAACTGTATTATACAACAAAATGGCACTGTTAAAGAACAATCGTAAATTAAAAGCTTAAATAACTATTTTCATGATTTGGACTGTTTAGTTGTCCAATTCTAATTTTCCGGAAAACAAGGCCGTACTTCGAGGGCTAGATGAATTTTGTATTAGAATTGGTGCACGTTTCAATAAATGAAAATATAACTGAATTTTGCATGTGCGCAACATGCGCGCACGCTTTGCGGTGAAGAATAGCAAAGCAGTTACAATTGTAATACTCATCGTGGTTGCTTTGCCGCCGCCGTGAATTATGGGGCATTTTTCACGATTTACTGCCGAATTTTCAGGCCGCCCGAACCACACGGATTTATATATTTCTGCACTTGCAGAGCACCGTGCCGACTTCACGCTAGAGATTTGCACGAGAAATAAACGAACACAAGCATACATTCGGTATTTCTATGCTAAAGTTAACCATAAGTTGATAAATTGTAATTTATATTTTTAAGCGTCAAAAGTATGGATTTTTCTCATTGAAAAATTACATTCGAATAAAAGTTCAATTCACGTGAATTTACAAAATTGATCAATAATCCTGATCCCGCTCCACTTTTTCAATTGCCAATTTCATAAAATACTGTCATCAAAATGAATACGTACGATATAAACTGGGGAATCAATATTTACTAGCAATAAAAGAAAATTAAAACCAATAACTATGATATTACATCATGATTCCATGATATTTTAACCAGCGACGTTTCGACCCCTGTCAAATCGTCTAATCCGACTAAATCTTCCCTTAAGAAATAACTTAACATATATTTTTTCTCGCTCAGTGGTCGAAAAATCTATTCAATATTTTTTTACATAAATTGACATATTTTGTATGCATTCTGTTAAATATTAAAATAAAGATTAACCGTTTAGTTCTTTGCTGGCGAAACGTCCAGGGGTCGAACCGTCACCGGCTGAAACCTCCTTCATGAGTATCCACTAAGTAGTGTTTACGTTCATCTTCCTTCAAGCCTTCCAGGAATACTTTACAACCAAGTTTAAAGGGTAAATACCCGGAATGGGTGTTAATTATTAATATACCCTTGTTACAGCCTCTCCCGAAGTTTATAAAAATATATTTTCTTTCAATTTATCACCTATCCCAGTTTTTTTGTAATTTTACGTCCTTTTGTGAAACTTTAAGTCATTGACAAGCGAGAAGAAAGTGCAGGATGATTCACGAGCTGCTGCACGAAAGCAGGACTAAAAGGACATCCTGGTGTAGGGATGCACGGATAAGCAAACCTTTTTGCTCGTAAAACTCATCATCTCGAAACTTGCTTCGGCTCCCGCTCGTTTCGCCTGTCAATAATAAGCGAGCGTAAAGCGCGATTTCATCGATTCCAATGACGACGGCGGCGACAACGTCATCGTGCACTTCGGCGTCATATATCATCGCTCAAAGATCCACAGCACGCCGCCCCCCGGCCGCAGGGCGTCTGCTTACACTCTTTTAATATCGGCGACATGAAAGGAAATACGCCGACTCGCACACACGTTCGAAATTAATTTCGATAACGTTGCCACCCCCACAATTTTCCGGTATTGCCAATCGACCGCCACCCTCAATTTTTTTTGCCGCCGGTGGAAAATTGAAACGAAAACATTAGCAAACAGGTAATTGATAACCTAATTAATTGATTAAACGTAAAACGTAAGATACATTTTATGAATATTTCATTAACGCCAAAGTCGATTATTCTTGAGACGGACGATGAAAAGGTGTGCAATTTACGTAAACTTCGTTCCGCGCGCGCAAGTTGTGTTGGAGGCGGCAAAAGTTCAGCAAACAATTTAATTAAATGCGAATTGTTTCTAGCGTACGAATTCGTTGATGAATTAATTTATCATCGAATTTTCTATTTCGTTCGTAAACAATTAACAATTTTAATTTCATGAACAAAACGTCTAATTAATTTTTTACGATATTTTCTTTCAATTATCTAGAATTTCTACAGTTTAAACATTTCATTTTCCTAATGCTGAAAATAAATAAAATGTCGCTTCCGTTTATTTTTTATCCAAACATCAGAAATACTGTTTTATAAAAAGAGTTTTCATTCGTCGGGCACTGCGAGCGGCGCGGAATTTGGCGAAGACAAAATACGAAACAGAAGGAGAAATCCTTGCGGATTCTGATTGCATGATTTGATAAAGCGGTGTGGAAAAATTGTGCAAATCCGGCAGCTGTTCGTTCCGCAGAACAATCAAGACACACATATTTTTCAGGGGGCAATAAAAATCCCAGTAGGGTAACAAACAAACGAACGATGACGTTCGCTCGCCTGGCGGGCGGGAGGCGGCAGCGAAGTGGAAAAATCGCGCAAATCCACTTTGCATGTGCTTGCGCCCGCGTTTCTGATCAAAGTATCATCGTTTCATCATTCGATCGCCGGCTACAAAGAATTGCAAATGAAGTGAAAAACATTGCATTTTAGAGGCGTGCTCCGCGTACCATCCTTTTTCGACGCGAACGTTTGGTGGGATGTTTCATCTTTTACTGGATTTGCATTCTGTGTTGGAAATCCAACGCGTATCAAAAAAGAGATGTAAAGAAATATGCAGATATGCCAGTCAAACTAGTAGAAAATGTAATAAAAACAACTATTGCTCTCATATTTCTACTACCCCGCAGAGTAGAATGGTCGATTTTTTAATAAAATTATTTTTAAAATTTGTTTTTAGTGAATGATAGATGAATAATTGAATTTTATGAAACTGGCTATATGATTCAAATCGGATTGATTTTTTAGTAACAAAATAAACGTCCAAGTTAAAATATGTTTATATCATACTCGCAACAAAAACCGTTTTCTAAGTTTGTATGAAGCAATCGGAAAATATAGACTCAGATGATACTGGAATATTCATTTATCCGAAATAATTTCCACTAAATTGTGCGATTTTGGGTCATTTTGAATTTATTACAAGGAACCCGGCAAGTAAAATCTTAATTCTCCCATTTAATACTCAACTGAGTTATTGAATTTTATAGTTTTTTCCGCAATTTTGAAGCGAAATTTGTGAATTTGTTAACAGATCGCTACAATTGAGCGAGGTAACAACCCTTAACCATAATGGAATTTCTGTTATAATGCAAACATTGCATAATTCGTATAATTAATTATAGAATAAATGACCTAAATTATTGACCTTTGTTTATAGTTCACATTTGACTAGTAAACGGATATTTCATTGCGCGAGTACAAACTTCAATTTTTAAACACGGGATTTCGAGTTATTGGCTTTTTTCTATAAAACTGCTGGTTTGGTCCATTTTGCGCAGCAACAAAATTTAAAAATCACTAAAAACGGTTCTCTTGTTCTCTCTATTCTCTACTTTCTACTCTCGAGCTTGTCATTTTCTCTTATTTTTCAAAATAGTCTTTTGAAATTTCCCCCCAAATTATATGTGAATTTTCATTATAAAAAATATATTTATTACTTGCTCTCCCTTCCTTTCATAAAAACAGAGCTACTACATTCATCAATTTATCATTATAATTCCCATTTTCCCGTTCGCAATTCCACATAACTCATACTTTATTTTGTATTTTCAGAAGCATTTTTATGCCGCTCTATGAATACACATGTGGAATTTGTATCACAAATACGGCGAGTGTCGCATTCCTTTTTTCGCGATAGCGTGTGCGCTCGTTCAAGCGCAGCGGCAAATCGATACGATTCCTAATTCATAAAGGGCGAATTTCCAATTCCGCAAAACCGCGACAAGGGCGCAATGCGTGCGAGCGATTGCAACGGATAAAAAAACGAGAAAAAAACCGAAGCTTTCAACGCTTCGCCAAGTAAATATCATGCGCGTACGTATTCATACTTTCCCTTTATTTCTTCTTCATTTTCTTTACTTTCCTCCCAAGATTTTCCAGCATGAACAAAGAATATAAAATAACGCGATATTTACCATTGTTTTTTCACCTTGCCATTTCGTTTATTTGTATTTTTATTTATTTCCATATTATATTTCACGAAAACATTAAAAAATCATTACAATTCACCAACGTTGTACTGTGGTTCAAAACACTTGGAAAAAACTCTAGTGCTCGAAAACGGCTGAACCCATTTTGATCATTTAAATAGGGATTTAAGAAACTCGAATCAGTTAAAACAATTTAAAAAATTACGATGGTCCTAGTGTATATCCGTAAGGATATACCGAAAGCACCAGTATATCCTTAATTTCTTCTTCAAAGAGTCAGAACTTTTGATTGAGTAATGTTCACAAAATCACATATTTATAGAATTCGATTTGACACCGACTTTTTCCACTTAAAATCAGAAATCCTTTAAACATTAATTTCTTTTTGAATATATACTATTAAAAAAAGATATATATGTAATTAAAAAGTTTATTAGTTGCAGTTTCTATTGATATAAATATTTTATTAAAAAAATACCCAATGCTTGCGAAATGAATTTTAAATATGGCTTTTATACAGCGAGCTAATCGCTACACAGAAATTGTTTAATTTGGTCGGTAAATTATTTCGAAACAATTTGTCAGATGTAAATTATATTTTTAGATTCATAAAATTCAGCTTTTCCTGCATCCATTAGTAAATAATATTTTCAAAAAGTCATTGTTTAATTATACAATTTCCCCTTATGAACCAATTTGCATTGTTTGAAACGAATTATTATTAAATTCCTATATACTCATCAAATCCAAACAGGCGCAAGTAATACGGTAAATTGAAATTAAAAAGGATGATGGTACGCCATGATATATTCCATTAGACAATTGCCGAATGGATAAATCGACGAATTGCTGAATCGATGAAGCGTAAAGCAAATTAAAATATCTGCGTGTTGTATGCTGCTCCACACATGCACACACACAAACTCACCCACGAGCGTCAAACAAATATATGTGCGATGGTATCGGGGTACAATAGCATTGCGGATGAATATGAATATGTGCTCATATTTTTCATCCCACGCGAAGAGCTAAGAGGATCAAGCGCATAAATGCGGATTGATCGAGAGTATTACGCGAGGCAATCCAATTATATTTTCGGAAAACATATCATACTATGATCATTGTCAAGCATGTGATGCACTCTTCAAATTGAATGCATCCTATTGTTCTTTTAATATCCGCCGACTATTAATCAATCATCAAACTGAATATTAACGTCAGAATCCGATTACGCATCGAATGGTATTAAAAATATCACGTTTTACACGCTTCGCATTTAAAATTTCACGATAAATTTTAAAATAGCGTAAGTCTGTTAGAGATGGCCATAATTTTTTTTGAAGCTTCATAAACTGAAAAATATGTTTGTTATAATTCAACTTTTATTTCCAAAATAATTTTTAAAATAATTTGCAATCAACATAAGAAAAGAATATTTATGTATAATAAAAACGATACATAAAATTTATTTTCGAAAAAAACGGAATTTTTTACTTGCTTGAGGTCTTTTTTTACTTTTGTTCACATTTTGAGTACATATCCTTTAATTCTGTGTTGTGTAATAATTTTTTTATTTATTTTTTGTATTGGTTGATCCAGTGTATGTATTAGATAACGTTATAGTTTGAACTTAAATGGCCAAATAACATGGCAACCCAAGCTCGAATGCATATGGCCATGTTTCCGTTTTGTATGGGAAAGGTTGTACCGTATATTAAAGCAACTGTAAACAAATTGAAAGCCATTTTCACATTAGAACAAATACATGTTTATGCAAAGTATGAAAAATGCACAAATATATAATTGCGTTTGATGTTAAAATAAATTAAAATTAAATTTTAGCAACTCTCTTTTTATAAAAATCTTTACTAACTTTTAATAACTCATTTGTTTAATTTTCATCTCCTGTTACTCTCGAGTACTACTCGAAGCGAATTAATTGCAACAGAATACTATCTAAACAATATATTACGACTACCCGCCTCTAACGGTTTTACCAAAAATAATAAAACAATCTCAGGCTGTTCGCACCAATAATAATTAATACCCAGAATATAGTCAAGCAGAGATTATGAAAGGGTATTTCGCGTGGTCCAAGAGGCCTATTCGCGTCAAAAAAAAGTCAATCACACCCTAAGCCAGAAAAGTATTCTTTATGGAACTTTTCTCAAAATATTTTGAAATTTAAATAGTTGAATAATTTTCATATAAATACCAGAACTTTATCCACGAAATATGGCAAAGAGACAAAAAGGAATAGAGAACCCGGAAGAAGGACGAAAGCACATATGCGACAAACAGCACACGTTTCCGTCCGGATGGGCGGTAGACGAGGCACTTGTGGAATATCTAATGATACCATCCGTGGAGGTCCATTCGAATGAGGTGCACGTTGCCGTCTGGCTGCCCATAATAAGAAGAATGTAGGCAGCGCCAATGGATGAGAGACGGCAGCGCAAAAAAACGAAAGAGCACGAAAGAGGAAGAAGACGATGCAATAAAATTTTCGTTCGAACGCAGCTGAAATAGGAACCGCGCATCGAATGGACATTTCATCCACGAATCGTATTTCTTGGAGAAGCACCAGCTGGTGACAAGATATGTGGGACAATCGTTTACGCTCGATAAATTTTTTCTTCCTGCCGTGTATTTCACGCTTTGATGATGACCACTCATCATATTTGTCAAATGATTCTTTTGATTTATTCCAGGAAATTATAATACCACCCTTCACAAATTATTTATAACCATTTCTTGTGTGAATAAAAAGTTGATCAAAGCATTAAAATTTCCCAGTATTGAATATTTTAATTTAACATTTCTATCCAACTCGTTACACACAGAAACCTAAATAAAATGACTAAAAATTTACACTGCATCAAAAATTTACAAAATATCAGAAAAATTTGAAATTAATTATTTAAATCTGTTACCATTGAGCCCAGAGAGAAAGCATCGAAAGCACAACTGATATTTTATGTTGCAAGCATAAAAGTTGATAAAAGGAATAAATGTTTAAATTTTCCATTATGGAATATTTTACTTTAATATTTCTCTCCACATTTAATTCTCCACCGAAAAAAACTTTAATTAAAATAACTAAAAACATGATCAAAAATTATTAAAATATAAAAATGAGTAAAAACTTCAGCTTCAAGTTATTTTTTAAAATCTCTTATCGCCCTGTTATGAGTGAAATTAATCATTTGGAAGATTAACTAGATATTTTGCCCAAAGGCGTTTTATGTTAGAAAACATAAAAACTAAAAAATAAAATTATTACATCTTTAAATTTTTCATTATGGAATATTTTAGTTTAATATTTCTCTCCACTCATATTTCATCATAGGAAGAAAAAAAGTCACTAAAAGTCTACATAGTATCAGAAATAAATAAATTAGAAAACTATCTAAATTGTTGAAATGATCAGCAACTTACTCATTTAAATATTTCATTACCCTGAAATAAAATGAATCAAATACAAAATTAACTAGATAATTTGCCCAATAACATTTTGCGTTACAAACACATAAAGTTGATAGAAGTGTTAAATCTCTAAATTTTCCACTATGGAATATTTTGATTTAATATCTCATTCACGCATAACTCTCCACAGGAAAAAAACACTAAAATATCGCCTACACATCATCAAAATTATTAAAATAGAAAAGCGTGTAACAACTTCAGTAACTTATTTATTTAAAGCTTTTATCACCCTATTATGCGAGAAAGGAATCGTATATAAAATTAAGTAAAAGATTAGCTCAATGAAAAAAATCAAAAACCATAATATTTATAGTTGCATAAAATATACCAAAATCTGAATGAAATCATGAAAATATTTACTAGCCATAGAAACACGACGTAAAATAATAAAATGAAATGCGGGAAACATCCAGCAAGATGAAAGAATGTATGCAAAGTGTTTGCGCATAAAAGGAAAAACTTTCGGAGCGCACAGCCAGCACCAGCGCACGGAAGGAATATCGATGGTGAGCAATGAAACGCGATGGGGGCGGCAAATGGAAAATGTAGAAATACGCATACGCGTCGTTTGGATATTCGTGAATATTGAAAGAAAGAATATACCTATATCGCAAGCGTCGAGTATTTTTACGACGCAGGTACACATTGCGCATCTGCATATCAGTCAGGAAGAACTTTTTCGTCGATTCAAACGACGATGCATAAGGCATATTTTGCGCACACAGCCTTTACTCGCACACAGATTAACCGAATGTAGGTGTACAGATTGACGAATAAAACTTGAATGATTGTGTGAGGATGCATTGCGTATGCGTATTGAGAAGGAGAGAGAGTGTGAGTTAGAGTAAGAGTAGTATTCCCAATATGAATATGAAATATATATGCACATACGAAATGAATGCCGAGACTCAGCGGGCGCGAATAATAAATTCCCGCAGGAATTCGCGCCAGGAAATGTATGATTGCCTGCCCGGAAATTACGTCCACACGATTTCATTCCCGTACGCATACCTTACAAACAATACCTAAATGACTAAATGCTCTTCGTTTTATGGTTATTACACTAAGCATTTCATTTATATCTAAATAATCACGATTCTGCTTGTTTGATTGCTTGCTCAGTTTGTTATTGCACCTAAAATAAACATGAAAATCTGAATACATACAAAGAAATTCTTTAAACAGACTTAGCAGATTTTCTATTTTATTTTCCAATGTGTCTAAAGAGTGTTTGAATTCGAATCTCTGCGTTTTATGTTTATCAAACTAAGTATTTCATTTAAATATAAATAATAAGCATCCTGCTTGCTCGATTACTTATCGAATCTTTTTAAAGAAAATTTTATAGCAAGTCTTGCTATTTTATTTTCAAATGTGCCTGGTAAGTATTGAATGCGATTCTATTTGTTTCATGCTTATTACAGAAAGTATTTCATATAAACCTGAATAATGATTATTCTGCTTGTTTGATTACTTGTTCAACTTGATATTGCCATTAAAATATAAATTAAAATCTGCATACAAAGATATCTAATACTTTTCTAGCAGTTTTGATATTTTATTTTCAAATATGTCTGATAAGTATTGGATGCGATCCTCTTTGTTATATAATCATTATTCTTCTTATTTGAATATTTGATGAATTTATTATTCTACTTAAATTACAAATTGAAATATGAATACAAAGAGAAATCTTTTAAACAAATATTACTAGCGGCTTTTCCATTTTATCTTCAAATGTGTGGTAAGTGTCGAAGACGATTTTCATTTCAAGAAAGCACACTTAACTTAATGTAAAAGACGTTTGTACTTTTACAAGTTGCACACGCAATTCGACGGAATGCATCACGCTAATGCATTCTGACATATATGGCAAACGTGTCAAGAGGGATAAGAAGCTTTAATTGAATGCGCACATGAAGAGGATATCGTTAAACACGAACACGAGTGAGTGGTACGTCGAAGAAAACCCATTATTTTACATTAGTTTATGTTGGTTAGTTATTCACGAGTTTGAATACATTAATACTAGGTAAATTAGTTCTTTAGTTCACTCCATATGTGCTCAAACATTTAACTATAGTCACTTAGTTTGCATATTAATAATTCTCAAATTACTAGATGTTCTCTACATTTTAAATAATTCTAAAGTTGTAAAAGGTGTGCGCGGTGGCCTAAGTTGTCCTGAATTAGCAGAGCAAAATAATAAAAAAGTGCTCAACAACAGAAAGTGTTTTTCTTTGAAACACTTAATGGTCTTTCTCTTGGCTAAGTCGAAAAGTTAAGGTCTTAATAGCTACTCACTTACATCTTGTTGACTTGCACTCCACCGAGAGAGGAACCACCATGCTTAACAGAATGACTTCCTGTAAAAAGAAAACTTAGATTAGCTTTTCCTCTTATTTTTCAAAGAAGTCATGTTAATGAACCAGCAAATCATAGATATTATTTGAGGTAAAACGTCTTTTTAACACAAATTCGTGTAAATGTCGCCCGAAAATCATTGAAAATAGCTCCATTTTTTATCTGAACTTACACCTGGGCGCAGTTAGTGCCAGTCAAATTAACAAATATGGTATATTAATCGATCTTTCTGAAGGCATAGGTTATAAACAAACTTCCGAACAAAACCAAATATTATAAAATGCAAATATATCGTAAAAATATTCATAGTTCATCAAATTTTAAAGTAACATCATATTCTATGATAATTCAACTTTCAATACCATTAAATAAATTGTCACTGTTCATCAATATTTTTACGTTCTTTCAGAGATGAAAATGGTTCAAATTTGGCATTAAATAGCAACCAAACTAATAGTCATATCGCAATCATACTTTTTGCTTCATACAATCGATAGAGTATAATCAATATTCTATAAAAGTTGTTCAAAAATGTGCATTCTATATTTATCAACGACTCTTCAGTATATGTTCTAAGCACTTAATGAATAAGCTTGCTCCGAGTATTTTACTCAAATTTATTGCAAAGTTATCAAATTCCAATACATTCATATGAAAATGAATTTTCAGTCATACAATAAGTAAATATAGTTAACAAAACATGCATCTACGTATAATAAAAAGAAACGAATTCCATTTCGTAAAGTGGCAAACCATAGGCAACTTCAGCAACCGCAGATTGGCTGCACTTTTCACCATGAGGGATTTTCCGTAACGCTCTCTCCCATTTTGCGCTCGCACGACAATCGTCAATATTTCGGGCTCGCGGCGCTTTTTCGCCAGGGCGAAAACCGGAAAACACTCAAACGCAATCGGATTACTTATGCTCCACATTCATGTACAAGTACGTACTACTTTTACGAAGACTACGTAATCCTTCCAGCCATGTATGTTTATGTATACAACACGAAAGTTTACTTAAATATTTCCACTTATTAAACGTAAATTCAAATTTGTAAAAAAATATGTTTGTTTACTCCTAGCCAAACATAAATTAATAAATAATTCAAACACAACACTCATAAAAAATTCTTACAAAAAAAAACTATATTTTTATTACCTTGCTAATGAAAATTTATATTTTCAAGTTCATTTTATTGCTCAAATATTTAAATTCAAACAATACAACAAGTCTATATTCAAAGTTACTTGCTAGTAAGTAACGATGCACGCACCGAAAATATCAAAATTTCTAAGCGGAAAAACCCTTCAAATTGTGGCTAGTCTTTCCGGTAAGAACCCTCAATTTATCATCTAAAATTTCCTACTTTCCAATCTCAATTTCAGTAACAATTAATGCCGTTTCGGATGGCATAGCTTACGCATGGGCATCTCCGATAATTCCAATTTTAAAATCACCAACTAGTCCTATCAAAATAACCGAGGATAATGTCATCTGGATCGAAACGTTATACATGATCGGTAACATGTTCGGCCTTCCAATCACAATCTACTGCGTCGATCGTTACGGCCGCAAATTCACCATTTTCGTCGCCGGATTATTTAACCTCATGCACTGGATTCTACTCGCCACGTGCACCAGCATCCCGCAAATGTACAGTGCGCGTTTGCTAACGGGGGCGGCAGCAGACGTGGCGTTTATTTCGGTACCGATGTACATCTCAGAAATCGCCGAGCAGAAGATTCGAGGTTTTCTCGCCTCGCTCATCTACATCATGATGATGGTCGGCATCGTTATCTGCTACTCGGTCGCACCGTTCGTCTCGATCGCAATCTCAAGCACAATCGGCATGATTCCGGTGCTTTTACAACTCATCAGCGTGCCGTTCATGCCCGAAAGCCCCTATTTTCTGCTTTTGCACGACCGCGACGAGGAGGCCAGAGAGAATTTGCGCGCGCTACGCGATGGAGATGCAATCGAAGTGGACAAAGAGTTCAATAATATCAAAGCCGGCGTTGATCGCGAGCGTCACGACCGCGGGCACGTCAAAGACTTGATAATGGTCAAGAGTAACCGGAAGGCTATGATTATTATGACTGTGCTTAACGGGTCACAGCACTTATCGGCCATTTCAGTTATGCTCATGAATTTGCATACAATCCTAGCAGACGCAGCTGCCATCTTGAGCGCAACCGATGCCGCAATAATTTTCTCAACCCTTCTGCTCATTACAACCCTCTTCGGCAGTAGTTTAATGGATAAACTGGGAAGGAAAGTGATTCTAAGTGTGTCCAGTTTGTTAACAAGTTTGTCACTGTTATCACTCGCATTGTACTTCCTGTTTAAAAATATCGGATACGATGTAATGCCGTATAATTGGATTCCAATTGTTTCAGTCATGAGTTATGCGTTCGTGTTCAAAGCTGGATTAGGATTAGTCCCAATTGTTCTAACTGCGGAATTATTCCCAACGAATTTGAAAGCTTTAGGCATGACATATGCGGACGCAATGTACGGTGTGTTTGGTTATGTTGGAATTGTTATTTTTCAAAATCTGTTACCCTATGGAATGCACACACCGTTTTTTATATTTTTTGGTTTCGCTTTAGGCACAAGTATTTTTACACTGGTTTATATTCCAGAGACGAAAGGTAAAAGTTTGGATGAGATTCAACATATTCTTAAAGGTATTCCTTGGGAAAATAAGAATTAATTGATTTCTGTGTAATCTATCTAAATTATTTTTCTTTATTTTCGTTTATCGCGCTATAAACAGACGTTCAGAGAGTTCCGAATATACTTTATTTGCTTTGAGTACCATGTTGAATGAGAGGCCTTCAATAGCCGGTTTCATTCAACAGCGGATGCTATCAACCGCCCCCATCTGGATTAAATCGTGTAATGAATGTAAATTTGTGAGGCGGTAGTTGTAATACGACGTGAACGTGCATATTATATTACAGACAGTAAAATATTAATTTAATTTATGTAGTTAGTGCGTAATTAATTTTGTTATTTTATTTTATGGTTAGATTTTTGCAGCAAGATTTTAATTAAATTTGTTTGCAATTGAAGATATTTTCTGTTTGTACTGTAATTTAATAAAATTAGTTGCAGTTGCAAAGCCATATTTAATTAAAGTTTAAAGTGCATAAATTCCCAGCGAGTGTTTTTCATAAATAATAATTTATTAATGTGGGAAATATTTGGCTTAATGAATACATTTTAAATATATATTTCTCAACTTAATTCAACATTATGCAAATTATGCAACATTCATTATTTTACGTACTTATTATGCGGTGGAATATTCTTTAAGTATAACTTTATCTTTGAAACAACAATGTAAATAACATTTTCATATCGTGAATTCATCGCGCTTATTTCATCTTTACAGTTTATTTATTCATGAGTGAGTGAGTGAAAGTAGTACCGATAATAGAAATTAAAAAAGCCAAAAATAACTGAATAAAAATCCAAAAATATAATCCAGACTGTTTGTTTAAATCACCAGAATATATAACACATGTCTCAGAATTAACCTAATTACTTAAGACAATCGAGAAAGGTAATTGTGATCTAAGTTTTCGTTAATTTACTTTCTCTATATTTTTAATTTAATTCGTCATAACGTAAAAATTAGTGATATCTCTTTAATTGACATTAACAAAATAGTTCATTATAGATTTTGTGTTATTAAAAAATACCATGTGATAAAGCGAAAGTATGAACTTAAATGTAAATGTTGCTTTTTAACGCAGTTGATGACGTAACTAAAAATGTTACTAAACATTTTTTATGTTTGTTATGTTTAATAAAACGTTCGCAATTTAATTAAAAGTGATGTATTACCACCACTATTAGTGTCGCAACGCTGTGTCATAATTACGTGATCAAACCAATTAAGCAAATGAATTACGACGGTAGTCCCTGCGCTTACGTTAGGGTACACTTGCGTCCTGCCAAAATGTTTTGTGTTGCAATGTTTATTTCTTATGCATTTTGTTAATATAATGGAGATTATTGCTTTGAACGGAAATATAAATAATACTTAGTGAAAACAAATGTTAGCCCGACGCCCATAGGGTATAAGAGTATAAGATTAAGAAAGAAAAGAAGAAAAGAAATGTTGCCAACGTTCAAGGTCTAAAAAATGGAAGCTATAACTCGAGATTTCCCCTATTTCTGACGAAACTATTTGCGCTAAACCAGAGAGTTTTAAAATTAATTGATTATGCAATTTCTATTATATTACATTTACATTAATTACAGGCCACTGATTTATTTCTATTTTGTATTATAATAATGGTCGTTTTTAGACTTATTAACGAACATTTACTGAGTCGATTTAAATTATTGCATTATCGACTAATTGACTAATGTTATTTTCACTTTTAGCATAATAAAATATAAAGTCGGTTACAATTCTTTGCTAATGCATTAAAGTAGTCAAATTTAGCTTCACAATAAAGCATAAATTAACACAAATGCCCCTAATAATAGGTTATCTATTCATAGATAACTTATATAACCTCTTACCACATTCACCCTTTCTTCAGTTGCGCAAAACGCGTTAATAAAATGAATACTGCACTTCATTTCTTCATATCCTTGATCCTGGATAAATATTCCCCACATTTGTGGACAGTTTGTTTATTTACTTGTGAACCATATCCTAAAAGTCCAGAATTGCAACTTGCACGCGAATTTCCACTTTATAATATCCACGTTAAAAAATTAAACGTCAAAGATGACTTGATTGACATAAGTTACTGTTCAACTTTTATCACGATCGCGACAAATTTAAATCGACGAACTTGTTCATATCCTTTCCATAATTTTCTTGGTCAATTATTTAAAAAATCGCCAATTTTACCATTCACTTGGTATTTTCTAACGGATGATTTGAAAACAGTTAGAGAAATTTTATACATCGACAATCGTTTATTGTTACGTTTAGATCTATTAGTAATTCACACGAACAAAAAGAGCATCAATTACTTATTGTATCGTAAAGCAGTTAAATCGGAGAAAGAATTTCGTAAGAGTATTAAATTAAAATTACTAGATGTTTGGAATACGAACAAGTCGAGGTATAAATATAATAATGATTTATTTCCTTTGCGAACAAATGGTATGCAACAGAAGATTGAATTTAAAAAACTGATAACAGCCAAGAAGATTTCACGTGGAGCTGAATTATATATGGGTGATGATTCGGTGATTAGTATAATACAAAAGGAATTTTATACATATTATAATTTTTCTTACATTGTAACGGAAGTTTCTCTGAATAAGGATGGTAAAGTTGAAAAAAGAATTAAGCGATCAGTTGGTAAGTAATAAAGACCTTAAACAAGTTCAAGGCTCGCGATAAGTGATTATTTACCTTAAAAATGTGCATCTTATCCTAAAATGAAATTTTCCTACATCGTATATTCAATAAATCGTTTCAAAATGCATCTAATAAGTAGTCTGAATACTCTGGAAATAACTAAATTACGTTTATTCTTTGGTTAGTACTCAATAATGCTAGTTTGGCGTATGTTAACAAGAAATGAAAATTGTAATAGCAAAATTAAAAGAAAATCGTATTAATAATTGATATACGTCTTCTGGGAAACACGACAATTCATAATCATCTAATTTTAGATTCGTTTACAGGCACTCAATCCGAGCTTATGTCACCGGTGGTATTTGTTGACTTCTTAAGATATTCTTTAATTATACCTAAACCTCGGTAAGTTCAGATAATTTAATTTAGTGAATATGTTTTTGACAATATAAATATTTAAGTTAAAAGAAAAATAATTGAAATATTCGATAAAATTAATGAATTTACATAGAAAGATAACAAAATAACAAATTTAGAAAATATCGGATTACTGAAGTCAACTAATTGATTATAATTAATATCTCTAATTCAGTAAGAAAATCAGATAAAAGTAGGGAAATATATTTTTCGAAATAATTCAATAAGAAAGTGCGTTTCATAAGGCAATTTTATAAAACTCTCATAGTAAATTATAACTTGTGGTTCAATTTTTCGTAATCATAACTTACTGAAACAACTTTTGAATATATGGAGTAAACGTGCTATTCAAGTTGTTTTTTCTTAAACTAATATTAGCCGCATTGGATAATATCCTGTCACTCATGTTAGTGTTGGTCCTAAATTTAAAGACATTAAATAGTTAAATTAGATTGATGTTATCTTCTTAACGTAATTGATAATATCTTAATATGAAATCTTACAGTATTGATCCGAATATGCGATTCAACTTCATCCAAGTATTTGAATATAACATATGGATGTCAACCATCTTGTCATTTTGTCTTATACGTGTTGTGTTTGCTCTGCGTGACTACATGTACTCTAAACTTGGACGTAGATATGAGCGACCAGTTAACACGTTGGACATGTTTGGTTTATTTTGGAATCAACCCTTTACTAAGCCGATGAGATCTGTGGCGTCTCGGTTAAACTATACGTGTGCATTGATAATAATTTTATACTTCACCGCAATGTACTCCTCGGGCATTTTAAGTGCAATAGTCACACCTACGTAACTATAATAAATAACTAATAATTCACCAACATTTTAAAATAACCGCTTATATTTCTAGTTATATCAAAAATTATAAGACATTCATTGAAGTCCAGGAAGATCCAGTATTTAATTTCATTTACCAAGAAGTAATTGCAACCTCATTTATTGATCAGGAATGAGTCTTAATTGTTTTACATTATTTCAGGAGAAAATTATTCGTGTTGAAGATTTTAAGGCAATTTTTCAACGCGATAAGAAATTCGAATATGTTGCATTGATGTCTTTATATAACAAAAGTAATTATAAACAATTATAATCAAAATACTCTTAATATTTAACATTTTTCTAGAATATGTTCAAAATTTAAGTATAAATCGCAATATGTACATGGTATTCCCGTATTTCGACGATACGTCTTTCATTCAATATTTCACACCAGTTCTGAGATACGAAGTGGATAACTTATTTGTGATGCATGCTCAAGGAGGAGGACTAATACAAAAATGGTTAGATATTCTACTAATTCAGCATGGTAAACATTTCTCACCTTTGGATTATGGATTTCATCCACAAATTAATCACAATATTCAATTGAATTTCGAGCATCTTGTGCCAATTTCGGTACTATGGATAATGGGATTGTTGATAACAATTCCGATAATTTGCTTGGAATTTCTTATTGCACGATTCAAAATATCAATGTACTTTTTAATGTGAAGTACTGTTTCTTTGGAAAAGAATTAACAAAATACTTAAAGTACACCAGTACCTCGCTTTGCGTAGTTTCGTTTTGCGT
>JARJDV010000628.1:0-20498 GCA_030264675.1 Anaulacaspis nigra | reverse complement strand
GAATTTGCAATTGAATTGGATTTTCATTGAAAATTCAAAGAAAGATACGAATTCATAGAGCAATTTTATAAATCAGTAAGATTTTTGCTGAAATTAAGAATAAATTGTTTTCATCAGGAAGAATTTGTAATTGAATTGGATTTTTGTTGAAAAATTCGAAGAAAGATGAAAATTCCTAGACTAACTTTATAAATCAATAAGATTTTTATTGAAATTAAGAATAAATTATTCTCATCAGGAAGAATTTGAAATTGAATTGCAATTTCTTTGAAAATTCAATAAAAGATAAGAATTCCTAGACGAATTTTATAAATCAATAAGATTTTTGCTGAAATGAGAATAAAAATGTCATTCTCATTAGGAAAAATTTGTAATTGAATTGTAATTTCTTTGAAAATTTCCCACGATTTGCAATATTACATCATTGAAGTAAAAACCCATTTATGTGGAATTCACACACGTGCGTGGAGAATTCGAGGGAGGAAATGGGTTAGTTTTGCATCGTTTTTGCATCTTAAAATGCATCACACACGCAGCATTATTGAAATAATCTCTTTTACCTTTCAGGACGCACCCTTATTCAACTGAAATTTTAAGCATTTCCCTTTCAAAAACACTCACACATGACCATCTAGGGAATGATGCATACGCATGTGTATTTATTTGATCTTGGCTATGCATTTGTGTACTCACCCGATGGACAAGGGATGACGTTTCATTCTTTGATGCATGGCCTTTCAGAGGGTGTTCTCGACCGTTTTCAACCAGACCATCATCATCATCATCACCATCGTCCTCAACCCAACAACTTTGCACAAATATTGCATGCGTATTCGCAATACGCACTCTTTTTCTTCTTCCTCCTCGCATTATGTGAATATTCACACAAGATGCATTCGACAAACGAAGAAATACGAGATGAGAAGAGGTAACTAAACGCAACAACGCAAATTTATACCTGAAATTGACAAATTTCCACAATTTCTCTGCGAATAATAACACTGCAAAGAAAGAGGTTGAGGGAATCAAATTTATGCAAGTTCTCACGCAATTTCATTCCGTTTTCAAAAGCCATTTGCAAAGACAAAAACCTAAACCGAAATTGATTTGAACGTCTGTCACGTTTCGCTTTCCTTTTTTGCTCTAATGTGACATGTTTTATCACTTACTGCATAGACAATTGCGTTAAATATTTAGATTCAAACCAATTTGTGGTTTTTCAGGGGAGAAGAAAAAAATGTCTACGAATGACTTGCACTAAAACGTTCACTCGGAATAATTTTTAAGATTTTTAAGCCTTTGATGATAGAAAGGATTTGCTAGGTATAATTATGAGATGATAATATCATAAACGTGCTTCTAATAAATACGAAGAGATCAAGAAAACCTCAACTGATTGAGATATCAGGCAGAAATAATCGAAAATCACTGAACAAACGTAATAAACACGCGCGCTCGATGGTGGAAAATGTGTTAATATTGGATTTGCTCATGATTGAAGCACGTTTTGTGCAATTTTCATCATAAATACAAATGTGACGCATCTGCTTTTTTATTTATATTTGCACATTATGATAAAAAATAAGTTTTTAACATATTTGAAAGCTGAACAAAATCCAAAAAAAAAGAAGAATATGATATTTTTCTGCTTGAATCTCTTCTTTTTTCGCTTGTATTCAACAAAAAATCTACACGGAAGTGGTTTTCAATGGCCACCTACTAATAGAAAATTCTAGAAAAAATATTATTCAGCAAAAATATTAACCAAATGTTCTGTTCAATATTAATTAATGTCTGGTCTATTATTGATAGTAAATTATCAATAATTAAAGCATAAAATTCGCAACTGGCATTTTTTAAAAAACAGCAACAAATTTTCCATTTTCGCTTGCTGCGTTTGAAAATTCACACCATCCACCCACATGAATCAGAGTGAGACACGTATAGGAAATTGATGATGAATTGATGAATGCAATTCAAACCGCACGAACAAACTGCATGCGGAATGTAATAGAAAACCAGAGGGTGCTTGATCATAATGATCACTTTTCGTTTTTTCCATTTTCTTTTATTTTCCTTCCTCATTCCGCACTATTCTTTCGCCCATAGAAAAAAGTGAAGTAGTTCTTGGAAAAATTAAAAAAATTATTTGCAAAAATCTAAAAAGTTTTGCAGTTGGAGAAAATTTAAACAGAAAGTATTAAAGGTTCTCTCGTATAAGCAACAAAGTAATATTGTAATAGCTTTATTAAAAATTCAACGCGAAAAGTGAAGCGCGTAAAGGAACAAGAAGGACACAAATAACACTCAAGAATTGGATGAAGCAGGAGAATGAGGATAAGCTTTTATTTTATTTATTCACTCTGCCATCATGATTATAATCAACGTTGAAAACAAGCAAGTCGCAGCGAAAAATACGCCGAAGGAAAACAAAATTTCATATTTGAGATTTTCCAGCATGGAAAATTAAAATAAAAATAATTAATTTTATTTCGCATCTCGTGAAAGCCTGAGTTTTGTCGAATCGCGCTGGAAAATGAAGAAAAGTGTAATGAAAATGCACTTTACGATGACGCGCGACGCACAATTAATGAATATTTAATCACAGTGCACTTTGCATTCCGCTGCCGCCTCCTGCTCATCTTATTCACGCTTCTCTCTCTCCTTTCGTATTCTATTTGATGTCACTTTGCGTGCTTTTAGTCGAGTAATTTTAATAATTTCAAAGAAGATTGACGATGCGAAAAGTTATTAGCACGTTATTTTGCACAAGGATTTCTGCAGATAAAAAATACTAGACAAATCGAAATTGAGAATATGTTCAGTTGATGTACGTACCGGAAGCGGAAATTCGTGAAATCAGGTTTAAAACTCGTCCATCACGAGCTTAAACATAATACTCGCGGAAATGGGAAATAAAAAAGAATAGCGCAAACAGAAATGCACGCATGATGTTCAACGATCGATTGGAAAAGCCTTTTTTCTCTTGCTTTCCTCACTTTTGTTTGCATTTTCCAGCATTTTCCATTATGTTTTTCCTCGTGTTTGTTTATTACTGACCATCCTAAGTAATCATAAATGATGGACAGTTTTCTATTAGATATTTTGACTTTTTTAAGCAAATTTTTCACTTTTTTAGCAAAATGCTCACTTGTTTTTTAAATACACGCGTGGGTGAATTTTGCTTGATGATCGAAACGAACATTTCCTTCTTGCGATGCAGGTAAAAAAGAGGAAACCTTGGCGAATTACAAAACAGCGTGAACAAGCATTGCATTGCATTCTTCGCTTGCATTGCATTGAATAATGATGACGACTTCTGTGCATCCTTCGATGGTGCGGGCGGCGGCGGCTTCTTTACGCACATAAATCTCACGAAAATTAACGAAATTAATACGAATCGAATGGACAACAATGCCCTTTAGGGTTCCTTCGTAATGGTCAACCAAGCGCCAGACGGTGCACCAACCCTAAACATCAAATAGAACCCAAAATGAAATCGAAAGCTGGCCAGCTAAAAATCATAGACAAAGAGCTAGCAAATAATGGCCGAACATATTGCACAAGTGAGTTTTTTCTCGTGCGAAAAGGAGGATGGAAAAGAAGATTTTCAAGTCGTGGTAGAAGATGCATCTATAGGGAAATTACTAAAATAGTAAAAGATAAAAATAGAGATAATTAATAGGTTTTTCTAATGGCTTAAACCTTCTTGGAAATTTTACTTTTTGTGACTCATTTTCTTAAAAACCCAATTAATTTTATAAAATCGAATATTTAGGTAGGAATTTGAAGGGTTTATGATAATCTTGTAAATATTTACATAATATTAGCACACATATAATAAGATTTTACAATGTTTATACCCATTTCTAATGACACATAATTACTTGCACTAAAGCCGGCTCCAATTAAATATTACCCAATCGCAATTGGATTAACCTTCAGGGGTGCTCTTTAGACTTTGCGACTTGCTTGCCATTTCCAAGAAGGTGGTGTAATTAATTACCCTTCGACTTGCTTACCTGCCAAGACGCCAAACGACTTCAACGCATAGTTTGAAGAAAATGCAGAAATTGCGCAACTCATTTTCTTCACAAATCTTCATCCCTCCAAGATTTCATTCAATTTCTTTATAAATCCAATGACACCTTTGAAAGTGATAAATCGAAATCGAAAGTGTTTGAAAGTAAAAGTTTTCAGGTAAACCTCCACGTCATAAACTGAATAAAGGCTTAAGTTGCATACTTGAGTAATGAAAATTTAAAATATTTGCTAAATGTGAAATAACAACATTTTTTTATCAATAGATACTCAAAGATAAAGAGATAATCCGTTTTGAAGGCACATGCCATCCAGGAATAAAAAATGCAAATAAAGAATGCTTGCTTTGATAGTGGAAAGCGCCGCACAAAACGACTTAACGAACGAACGAACGAGCGAACGGTCAAAGCGAAATACTTTTAAGAATCGCCTTTTTAACCAAAAAAAGAGAGAAAATCTTTGGGGCAGTTGTTGATCATCATCGACGGATGGCCACGTTATTGTTACGCGTGTCCCTCACCGCGTTCTTGATCTCCGTAACAAGAATGAAGAAATAACTAATACTCAATACGTTTTGGCCGGGCCACTGATAGAATGATAGATCCGATCGGCATATCCGATCCAAGTGGGCGATGGACACGCATGACGCAAAGAATAAAAGTGGCGCGTACACGTAAAGAGGGCATATGCGGATTGATCGGACACAACAACTACGGCCATGCGCTTCTTATTTTTTTCCTTCCTCCTTTGCACAGATTATTGCTTTGAACTTGTTTGTTCGTGTTTTTCGACCGTTTTCGCGAGGGTCCACGTGTTATTATTGCATTTTAATAAAAACATCTTGCAGCAACATCACACACAAAAAATTCTTCCTTTTCATCCCCCAAAAAAGATTTTTTAAATTCTACTTAAATATTTACTTTTTCACTGTTTAATCATTTTTCTTACCGGTAATTATAAAAGGTTAATATGAATTAATATTCACAAGAATTTGCTCAATTTTCCCTTATACCAAGAAAAATTGACTTAAATTTAGCGTACGTTGTTTGTCTAAAAACTTGAGATACGTCTTATCGTAAGATGCGTCCTATGATCCGGGAAATATAGTAATTAATATGATAAAAATTGCAAAAATCGATAAAAATCTAAAATATAGTAATCAATTTACCTAATTAAATAAGAAATTCCTCGATAAGAAAAATGTCAAGTTGTCTTTATCATCTTTGTGTTCTAGTTTCTAAGGAAATTTTACGTTTTTGCTAATTTTTTGCTGAGCTAAATAAAGTATTAATTATATTTCATTACACATCAATAATCTCTGTTGAATTATCAAAATGTATGGAGGAATAACAGTATATATTGCAACATGAAAATATTGTAACCCGGGGTAAGTGCATGCTAGGAAATGCCATTTATTTATTCAATTGGTCTGATCATCTAATGATGCTACAGTAAAGCGACTTTAATGCTGTTACCAATAAATAGCTCTTAGTGAAATTCAGAACTTTTTATTTACTTCAATTCAGTTTTTACTGACATTTTTAGTTACTTCCTCAACTCCAAAAAGAAACAACGTATTTGAATGCATTAAAAAGCATTATATCGCATATAAATCAATAGTTATAATGATATATCATAATATATGATAAAAAGTTTCAACAACTTTATAAAGCCTTGTTTTCGAGCCGAATGCCGAAATCATGGTGTTTCATAGACAATTTATTTAAACAACACAAAATATATAAGAAAAATTGGCAGTTTTATCAATGTTAATGAAAGAATATTAACTCACATATTCGCTAATATCAATGTACATTAAATGATTATGAAACAAATCAAAGATATATTGATTTAAATTTGATGGTGCAGCTTCCACTTTATGTTAAAGCAGTAGTAGTTTTATTTTAAACGCATAAAACTTGCACCTGGTGAAATTGTAAGCGTGCCGCGTTCTCGTTTATTCTCTTTCAATCCGCCATAGAGAAAAAATCATTCACGGAACGACAAAATCCGTTGGTTTCACCAAAAAACGCAGCGCCCTCGTGCTCGTCACTAATTTTATGTGGTACGTGCACCCTGCATGTGTGAGTTGCGCCCTTAAAAAGTGTATGTATTGCACAAACGGCAAAAACGCACATTGCGATATAAAAAACACCAAACACGCGTGTGCCGTATTCTCATCTCTTCCTTCGTCTTCGTGCATTCTTTGCGGTGTTCTTTTTTATTGTGCGCACGCGTCGCGCACGCGCTACTTCATTATTATTACACTTGAACATCTTCCTCAATGCGCGCCCTTTTTTGAAACAAAACAATTTAAAAATAGTCGCACTTATCTCTCAGCCCAATGCGCATGGCAGACATTACAAACAAACGCGATTTCCGAAAAATTCGAAAAAGAGTGAGAATAACAAGTCTTGTCTTGCGATTATTGTCTTAAGATAAATGATGATAACCACCGCGCTGTTCTGTTGTCATAAGAAGTTCAACATTAGTTTAGGTCATGGTTTCCCTTGTGTTCTGTATGCATCATCAACTGGTGGTGTCGCTGATAATCGCCCTTATCAGTATTTCGTATTTTTGACTCTCTGAGCATGTGAAAAATATATATATTATTCGTAGCGTCTGTCTATTTACTCGTGGCTGATGAAATGCAAATATCATACAAACGCATTTTCCGTGTGTGGAAAACAAAAGTTGTTTTGCAGTGTAAGTTTCCAAGATATAACACTTTGGTTGTCATGGCCACCGGAAATGCAATCGACAAAATACACATTAACTGATAAGCGTGCGCGCGCGTCTAAGTGTAAGTACACTTAACACTTGTCGACGACGATAATAATTTCTATTTAAATCAAATATTAATGGTGTGTTGATGGTGTCTCTGATGACTGATTAAACAATTGTCACACACGTATTGTGTGTGCGTTAATTATAATTAAGTTCGACATCGACGACGACGACGAATGTGATTGTTGTTTTCCGTTTTATGTGTTATGTAATTAACAACTCGCGTCGTACGCTTGAATGAATAATACCAATAATTATAGCGTGAAATTCCAGTTGTCTTTCGAATCGACCATTACATTTTGTCAAAGTTCAAATGCGATTCGAATGTCGAACGCGAACAGACAAATTATTAATCAATTAGTAACTGATCGTTTACACTATGCGTATACAGAGTATTTGAAATGTCTTGTTTCGGATAGACTTAAGTAGGATTTATGGTTTTACTTAACACTTGATAGATTAATAATTATCAGTGGTGTATTTATAACTTATGAATGAGACGGCTGCAATTGTTTCAATTTTAGTGTAATGAACTAATAATATTGCGTAAGGTCCGGGTGTGAATCTATTTTTAGTGATTATTAAAAGTAGTTCATTACACGTCGCGACGCGTCTAGCTTAGAGTGCGGAATTCAATTAAGTGTTTAATTGAATTTCATATTTCTGACGTTCGTCTCCTTTGTGCGTTTGAATCGAATTCGATATTACAAATCTATTTAGCACGTGTGCGTAATACGTTTCCATTTTGGCAATTTTGCGTTTGGCACAAAATAAGAAAAAGCAAAAGCAAATCTCAAAACGCGTCAACGCAATGCAATAAGAGAAAAAGAAAAATAGCATGGTGCGAATGGAATTCCGCGTTGAAAGGACATGTCCAGTTCAGTGTAAGTGCTCTCAAACCGCCACACGCCGCCGCCCCCACGCGTTCAGCCGTCTCCTGCTGTCAATCTTGCATGTGTAAAGACTTGAGATTTCTTTCATATTTTCAAATATTTTCGTAGCAATTTTTCTATTTAATTACAAATTCTTCCTGGAGAATAAACACCAGACGAATTAAATAATTCTCCGCTAATTTCTCTTTAAAATTTGTCAACTTTCCATTTGGGGTTTTATAATATTGAATGACTGTTTTTGATTGCCTGTCTGTTGTCCAGCACAGTTGTCAATGGCGAAATAAACGACACAGTAGCAATCGTTGACAAATTTCTGCCTCGGATTGAATCATTCCCGAAAATTTGTACGATGATGACGCCCTCTTTATGAGTGCGCCCTTGGAGTTTGGTCGATTAATCGAGGGCACACTTTCTATAGTGCATTTTTTATACATTCACGCATCCCCCATCGCACAAAATCCACTCTTCATCCCTCTCCAACCTTCCTTTTTCCATTTCCCCGAGTGTCCTTCGTATTGATGAAACACATTAGTAACTTCATAAAAACGCCGAAAAAATGAACTCGAACTCGCTGGATTAGAAATTATTACGCACTCACTAAACTAGCTTAGCGAATTAGCATTTTGATTTTTTAACTTTCCACGTCTGGAAGCCGTAAAAATTTATAAAAGTGTTGTAAAAGACGAGCGTATAATAAAAATACGCGCGCGAGTGGTAAATATGGCGCAATGGGGGGTGGGGTTGCTTGTAAAAATTTGCATACCGTTTGCAATTTGGACAATTTCGCAATTCAACCCTTCTCAACCCATGCAGCCGCATCGAAATTGGATTACACCCTTTGCCATTTTCCTCAAGCGCATTGCATAAAATGCAAATGTTGTTTTCGTATGATGTAACCGACAAACGCGAAAGCGAAAGTGGAAATATTTAGTGCAAGGTCAAAACTACCCTTAACAAGGCTGGTCAATCTTGATTTGCAAGAAAAAGAAAACGAGAAAGGAGAGAATTAAAATTTGAGAGTCCAACTTGGTTCCCAATTTCATCTTTTTTCTTCTCGCGTGCCTTGTTTAAGGTAAATGTTTAAGCAACATAATTAGCCCTCCCTTAAAGTGCCAGAAAGAGAGCGGTAGCATTCGTGGTGGTGGTGGTGGGGTGGTTTAAAGCACACTCACACTCGAACACGTTTTGCATTTGATCAGCCATTCGTACTCGTTACACTTTTACGTCCGAAGGGGGCTGAGAGTGTGTGTCGGTGTCGGTGCGTGCGGCGTTCGTGTTGGCCTAGGTTAAGTTCCTTGGTGCGTGAGCGTTTCGCATTCAGTAAGCACTCGCATCTCGTGAGCGTCGCACATGCATTGCGCTCCCAAGCCGCAACTGCCCCAACTGCGTGTTATTCGCAACTCCTTCGACGTCCTGCGAGGACAACGAACAAAAGACCAAGAGTTGCATCCTCGCAGCGTTCAAACAAATCATTGCGTGCATCAACAACGAACTTTATTACTAGTGCTTTGAGTGACTTTGCGGATTTCTTCAGTTTTATGTGCAAAGTGTAGTTTGCTTCGTTCGACATGCCGTTGCTGCAGGAATCAACACCTAAACGCGGTAAGTTGTGATCAACTTTTTAACGTTCGAGATTCAAAAAACTGCGATGGAACTTTTTGAAATGAGTTTAGAATGGTTGAGTGAACGTCACAGACGTTTTTAGAATGTACACACACCGCTTGTCAAATTTCCCATTCGCTGGCAATAAGTAATGCATACACAAATTATTTGATTGGTAATTAATGAGGCGCACTTAATTAATGAGGAGCGAGAAGCACATTCACTCGCTATATTATTCAAACAATTAGCCACAATCGATTTTTTTGCTTCGGCCATAAATAATAATTATCAGATAATTTATTAACGTGGCATTAAGATGTTAATTATTGGGTAATTTGATTGGAAAGAAATTAGAGATGGAGAAAAAGGAGTCGTGTAATCTAGATGGAAATTGCCATTTTTGTAATGGAGGCAAATGCCTTGGAGGCGGCGGTAGGAGAGAACGAAAGGATAATGTTGATGGCCGGCGCGCGCGTGGCGCGTGTGCTCAAAGGGGTGCGCGGATTGTACGCCGGCGCAATGACGACGGCGGCAGAGCGGCAGCAACAGCGGTGGCAACAACCCCTTGCCATCCTCTCTCCACGCCGCCACCGGGCTGCGTCGTTAGCGCGCGCGGCTCGTCGCGAAACAAACGGTAGCAACGCCGCGTGCGCGCGGGGGTGGTTTTTCCCCATTATCTGCCCCCATCCGTGCATCCCCCGTTTCGCGCTTCTCCCCTGCCGTATTTCCTTCTTTTGATATAATTCAAGGCTTTGGCGTTCTCTCGCGCGCGCGCGCGCGTTCATTACGCACACGATATTAAAATTTCATGAATAGCTTTGATCCGCTTTTTGCAAATGCTTTCGACATTCTCACAAAATACAAATTCTTAATTCCAAAGCGTTATTAGCTATTAATAGTAACAGCGTATTCGAGCCCGAGGCAAACGAAGGTCCTAAACAAATCAAGTGATGACAGTTTATTTTTGTGCAGATCTTCTGGGCCGTGAAATGACAGATGAAGAATCAACGACATTGATCAGTCCGCTGACATCAATGTCCTTTCCAAATTTCGGCAACACTGCAATGTTCACTCCGTCCCAATTGCTAATGGCCTCCCAAATGCTTGCCGCAAGCGGTTTGGCAATTCCACCAAATCCCGCATTCTTCCACCCGGGTCTCTTCAACGCCTGGACGGCAAATTCACCTCCTTCACCGCCCACCTCCAACGAACAACTCTCACCTGCTCTCAAAGTGCGCAAGACCAACAACAACAACAACGTGGTAACCTCAAGCAGCATCGAAAAGACGGGCAAACGCAAGACGAAAAAGAACCTGAATAATAATCAAACCTTGATCCTTGAAGAGGAAGTCCCGATCAGTTCACCTTCACCCACGTCCAGCTCGAGTCCCCCGTCGGAGACTGGGAGTATAAGCAAGGAGACCACGAATACGAGGGATAAGCAGTTCACTTGTGGGGTATGTAATCGCAGTTTTGGCTACAAACACGTCCTGCAGAATCACGAACGCACCCACACGGGTGAGAAACCCTTCGAGTGTCCACAATGCCATAAGAGGTTCACGCGGGATCATCATTTAAAAACGCATATGCGTTTGCATACCGGGGAACGACCCTACCACTGCGAACATTGCGATCGCCAGTTTGTGCAAGTGGCTAATCTTCGGAGACATTTGAGGGTGCACACGGGTGAAAGACCTTACGCTTGCGAATTCTGCCAAGCAAAATTCTCAGACTCGAATCAGTTGAAAGCGCACGTCCTCATCCACACCAATGAGAAACCCTTCGCGTGCGAGCGGTGTCAGAGTCGATTCCGACGAAGGCATCATCTGCTGCATCATAAATGTGGGATGAAAACCCCGGAATCGGAAGAGGATCGTACCAGCCCCGTAATGAACGTAATGCATATGACCATGGCACCCATTCCGAAACAGCGTGAAACGATAGTCCCTCAACAACCCTTAAGCATCTTCCCCACAATGGTACACCAACTCCCCGAGCAGACCGAACCCGAGGATCTCTCAATGAGCACCGGGATGCATTCCCACTCCAGCGGAGAAAGCCCAATGTCCCGATCCCCAAGCAGCGGCGACGATCGGGACGAACAGCACGCCGACGACGAGGATGAAGAATTTGACGTCGTTGGGGATGATCACATGCCACCCCTAGGTGCACTTCCCACACCTACAACGTAGTGCGTCAACGCAGCGAACCCATGTAAATAATTATCGTATTTTATCGTCGCAAGTCGCAAAGTCTTTAAACGTTACCAAAGTTGATGTTGACAAATTCTCTCTCTCTTTCTCTCTCTACTCGATATGGACTTTCTCGTTTTGTTTTTGAAGCGATAACACTATTATTATTAAATTGTTTCGTTTGTTTTACCCACTCGACCCTTTGCAAAACGCAGGGTGAGTAATAGTCAGGTATACAAGTTCCTCATTGCGTAATAAACAAATATAAGAAATGAAACAATGGACAACATCTCACTTTTTTGTCTTAAATTAAAACTATTAATTAGATAGACAAACTACACGTAAAACACTACTACTAAATAAACAAATTCTATTAATTATTATTATTATTACTGTAAATGTAAATGAATATAAGCAAATATTTTATTTTAAACAATCGTTGCATATTTGTAAAGCGCATGCACGGTTGATGATTTGTGGATGATTGCCAAAAACCGGTGTTAATGACAAAACAATGGCGACATTTATTGTTTAAATAAGCCATAATTGTTATTTACTAGAATTTAAACACACGGATAGTTTTCCATCCAAAGCCAGCCAAAGCAATTGTTTTATTTCGGCAGGTTCCGATTTTCTTGGAAACAGATTTCGAGGGCAAAAAATAAGAAGTAACGGTTGGCGGATAGAGGGATGATGTTTTGGGGGTGAAAGAGAATACTTTACCGCGATGAATTGACAGATTGCGCGTCATCGACAGATTGCGAATACGCTCACGCGCACGCAAACAATTGACGAAAACGGGTGTTTTCTACATTTTTTTCCTTCTGGCCGTGCGCGAAATAATGGAAAAAGGTTATTGGGTTAGCGTTACGCGTTTTTTATAAAGTACAGGTTTAGATGTTCAAAACAACCACCAAAAAAAAAAAGCACACACATCGGATGTGACCCGTTATTTCAACGTAATCTGAGCCAAAGCAAAAGTAACATTTCCAACGAGTTTTGTGGTTTGAATAAAACAATTGCTAAGGGTTGAAGACAACAAGCTAATCAGCACCGCCAAAACGGGTTGAAATTGAGACGATTGAAAACTATCCCTTAGATTTTCGTTTCTTCGTAACACACAACGGGTTTTATATTCCAAGTTAGTTTCGTGTTCGGATTCATTTGTTGCAAACAAGAAGGCTGTGTTCAAAGTAGCCAAACGAAAAAGGAAAACGAATGAATGTCGCCAAATATTTAGATGTAAACATAACAAATTCGAGGAGCAAAACGAAAAAAGTTTCTAGATGTTTCTAGAATAAAATAAATGTATATTTGTTGTACATATATTTAAGTCATCCCTCACACACGACCCTCACCACTCTCGATTGAAGTATTTTCACTAAAATTTAATGGAGTATTTAATGATAAACAATAACAAACAAAAAATTATCGACGGGAACATTTTTACATTGTGAATTTAATAATATCTAATCAATGCAAAAATATTTTTGCTATGAATCGAACAAATACAATAGGAAATTATGTGCCATCTTTCTGTTACCATAATTAATTAGTACAATTAACATTATTTGTGTATAAATTATTAATTATTGTATATTTGTAGTTTTAATCATCGTTGTGTTACACTTTTTTTGATTATGTTCCTAATGACACATACAGCTACCATATGTGTGCGCCAAATGTTTAAACAATAAGTAATTAACGCTAATTAACGACATGTCACAAATAAGAAACAAATTGAACAAAAACAGGGTTACCAAAACATAATTAATTAATTAGCGCATAAATTATATTTGTATATAATATGAATAGAAAACCCAAAATAAAATTTATTATGTTTTTCTTTAAACAATTTTCGTTTTTCTTTCATTCGTCTCACGTATTTTTCTAGAAAAAATATAAAAAATAAAGTACAAAAATCTACCTCTATTATCTGTAATTAACGTATAGTAACGAGAACAATTTATCAAGTACCAATAATTATTAAACAATAATAAGTCATAAATGTATTTATATGTAAAAGTTATTGTGAACAACTTACAACCCTTAAGACTGATTTTGACAAAACTTGACACACGAAACGAAATCTTCAAACAAACAAACATTCTTCACATTCGTAATAAGATGCAAAATACACAAAAAAAATTGACGTAATAAACATTGTAATTATGGAAAATTAAATGTTGAAAGTGTTAATGTTGAACGTATTTGAATATGGATAATGATTAATTAGGAAAGTTTACATTACATTACATGTTAAGTGCAATTTTCTCTCTTGCAAAATTACACATTTCACCCCCTGGCAAATAAATGTATTTGAATGTTATTGGATAAAATTGCACGGAAATTTCAAAGTTTTGAATGTATTGAGAAAAAAAAGGCCAAAACAACCCAAATTTCATCGTCTATCGAATTAATTTAATGACTTATTCGTATTGTACATAAGGATTAAAATACTTAATAATATAAATGTGAATTCTACCTCATGAGTCTAACCACAAAGTACAAATCAATCAATCATTTCACACATAAGTCACCTTATTAATTTGTTGAAACACCTGCCAAAAATAATTGACAATTACACTCATAAGTTATTCTTGATACTATCGATATTCAATCAATACAAATCAATCGATATATATATATATATATTGTCCGTATACGATTAAGATGAAATTAAAATCCATTTCACACTTTTCCATTTTCCGAATCGAATAAATAACCTAATTGTTTATATGTATGTATTTATGTATTTAAATGTATACGAATTAAACAAACAATCGAAGGCAAATCATGTGTAATATTATAAGATATCCAGTTCGAATTCCGAGTAAAAATCGAAATGATTTGAAGACATACAAAAACGAATTAAGATGACAAGATTAAGTTACATTTGGGCAAATGTGTTAATTCAATTTGATATAATTCAATGAAATTAATACGGATAATCTAATTAATTGCGTTTGTTTTGATTCTCCTTGAGTTTTCCACGAAGAACAAGCAGAAGAAGAAGAAGAAGACGTAGAAATGAATGTTATTGAGATGAGATAAAACAAAAATAATGCCAAAAAATAATTAATAAGATTTATGAACAATGTATGATTGTATAATGTCAATAATAATTATTTTATGAATTGATAATCACCGTGTTAGTTATTTGCTTGTGTGTGGTTGGCCCAATTCTTTTTCAGTTGATGCCTGGAGCTGCGATTCCGAGGCGTTTAAAAAATGTGTGCCACATATGCTGACATTCGACACGTGTTGCCCGCCGTATGTGGCGTGTGTGTTCGCTACCCTTTTTCTTCGTTCTCGTCTTCTCGTTCACCTCCTTTATGCGTGTTCTTCGTTTCATTGCGATTCGCGACCGTGCAATCATAATAAAACCTTTTGCTTTTGTTGTCTCGTGCTTGATACTCTCTTCTCAATGGATTCTCACCATCAGCAGTCGCGTGCACGACCGACAAAGGATTCAACGATTTCTAGTCAGAATTCAGGGAAAACATTATCAAAACAAATTATTGTAAATGTTTTCAAATGCGGAGATTTTTAGTATTTTTTCATTGATTACATTTATTTTCTTCCTGTCGAAAAATTGTAATTTATATTCTCTATCTATAAATGATAATTTTATCGATTCATAGAATATTGTTGAATTAATTTATCTGGTTATAAAGAAATTGCGCGTGCAGCAAGGGCAAAGAATACAACAATTTTTAGTAAGAATTCAAGGAAAACATTATCAAATATTTTAAATGTTTTATTTTTATTTGAAAGATTTTCTATTATTTATTAATTCAGAATAATAATTATTTTCTTCTCTAAGAGAATTAATTAACTAAGATTCATAGACATTTTGTCTATTTATAGAATTCTGGTTATAAACAAATTCAAGAGTTGCGTGCACAAAGGAATGAACATCATTTCAACGATATTCAATAAAAATTTAAGAAAATCTTTATCAAAACAAAATAATTTAACCATTTTCATTCGAATATTCATTAATTATGATTAGTTTTTTTTCTGAGAAAATTTTAATTATTATTTTTTATCCATGACATAAGATAATTTTATCTATTCATAGATTATTCTTCTATTATTTAATGGTTATTGAAAAATTCCAGAAATTCAAAAGTTGTGTGCAATAACAACAAAGAATTCAACTATTTTATTGAAAATGGAAGGAAAATATTAATAAAATAAAATATTTTAAATGTTACTTCATCTATTGATTTATTCTGTTTTTCTAATTATAAATAAATATAAGAAATTCATAAATTATTCATCTGAGACTTAGGATTAATCATTTGCTAATTATTTATTTCTTGTTATAAATAAATTCAGATATTAAAAAATCCTTGCAGAATTTTTTACGTTGCACTATGCAAATTTCTTGTTATTGTATAATATGCAAAACAAATATAAACAAGAGGGGTTTGCTTTAAGGGTTTCCGAGGGCACCGTCCGTACACTTAAGTAATTAATGCGCGGGGTGACGCTATCGCTAATTACTCATCGAGTTAAGCGAACAAACGAGTCATGAATGGAAAAATGCAAATGAGAATTTCTTCCTGGATTAATTCGTTCACGCACTTAATCACTTTGCCTTTGTCAATCAAGCTCATCAAAGTTGATTAAAACCAATATGCAAATCCCGATGTTTATCATCTTGATTAGATGGCATACAAATAAGGTCTTAACCGGCGTTGGTTGCACCCTTTTTCTCGTCTTTCCGGTTTCCTGAAATCAAAATCATTTGATACATCTTTGGGTCATTGATATTTTCTCTCTATAATATTACGTTTCGCATGACTTTCGAGTCGAGCAACATTTTAAACAACAAACACACACGGCGAGTTGGAATAAAAAGGGTGGTGAATACACAGAAAAAATCGACTGATATCCGTATTTCTGGTTCGCAGCGTGCGTTTTTAAATTCAAGAGATGACAGAGAGAAGAAGAAGCGTATAAAAAAAGCGCGCGCTTCTCGTCAGGCAAATGTTCTTCTTGAGGGGTAGCGCGGCGGCGATTCACCCCACGCGCTCGCCGACGGTTCACCCCACGGAAGAGTTATATCGATCTTGTGTCTTACCCAGGCTGGCACGAGCTGTGCTCGAAAAAGAAGCGCATGCACGATAGGGTTACTCGCGGATAGCGCGCAACACGCGAATTTTTTTTTCACCCCTTGCACTCCGGAAGATACACGTCACTACCATACACATCCATACCCCATACCCACCTACAGGCTGAATATTCAACATCCCAAAACAGCATAACAAGAGAAAATACGTAATTATCCTTTATTTTTAAAATTTCCACGTCCTTCAGCTCCATTTTGCCGAAAGGCATCGTCAGGAATTTTAATCAAACCGTCTTGCGCCGCCCCCTTCTTCATCTAACATATTTTAGCCTATCTCAAACAACGAAGAAAACTTCAATTAAAATCTCAGTCCGAAAACAGATTCTCGTCCATAACGTGTGAAATGCGCACATATGAGCAACAACCTGATGAATGCGTGCGTGGAGCATGCGGTTTGCTTTACGTCACCGCCAAGCAGGCAGCAAGCAGTGGCGTGGTGGCCGTTTGCCGCCAACAGGAGAAGAGCTACCGCCACTTAACACACACTCACGCATGTCGCGAAATCCACGTGCCCGCATAAAAATAACACACAGCCAACCCACACATGTATTTATGGCACATTGAACTTGAATTTCCACGCGCCACGCGCGCCACACACTACAATTTCCCTTTCGCTTTCCCATTGTTTTCTTCATTTTCTTCACGTTCACTACTCGAAGCCGGCATGCGCGCGACCTTGGCTTGTCGTTTGTTTATCGTGCATCATTTATAACCGAATAAAATTTATGAATTTTATGTAAATTTGTTTCCGCTCTCCGCGTGTACGACAAAACGAAGATAAACAACATATTATTCGTATTATTTTCCACCTACTCTTTTATTTTGTCATCGTCGTGTGCGCGCATATTCGCATAATGTGACGTAAAATTGATGTCTTTTGTTCGCTTTTCCGCTGCTCGAAACAAAACAACAGTAAGAACATTATTATTTATATCTCCTCTCGGAGCTGTTTACGTTATTGATGACGATTTATGCGTATTTCGTATTTGCAACACACTCGAATCTACACATTTTTTCCCGGCTTTCCGGGGGTGAGTGACTCGCGCAATGAATGCATTTGCAACCCCTTTTTTTCGGGTTGAATTTTTTTCAACCCCTTGAGCAGTGCGTCTCGGTTTTTTTCGTTAGTCACTTGTTTCACCCCTTTGCATCAGTGTGTGCGGTGCAAGTGCGTGTCGGTGTGTGCATCGCATTTTTTTCGGGTGCGCAGCGAGAGAAAGCGAAGGGCAGCAAAAGAGTTAATATTGATCCGGGTGGCGCGCGCGCTTTTTTTTTACTTGAGTCACCCCCACGGCTGCGTATTTTTTTATTCAGCTTCACCCCCTTACTACCGTCTCGTTGCCGCCGCCGCTGCTGCTGCTGCCGTCGCTCTTTACTTCTTTCGTTTTCGCAAGTCTTCTTCTGCGCTCCGCTTTTTTTCCTCTTTCGTTGGTCTTCTCCTCATCATCCCCCTGGATGAGTGTGTGTTACCATAGAAACTGTACAGCAGGTGCCAGCAAAACACGCAACATTAGAGCAAAACTCGAAATGCGCGTGCCTCACACCAATTAACAAATGAATAAAACGCATATCGCGAGCGAAACGATGAGCGCAAATCAAAATCTTGAACGCACTCTTAATTAAACGACGTAATGAGCTGACATTGGCGCTAATGAGTAAAGTGCATGACAAAGGCGACGGACTCGCTCGCTCGTCAAAGGCGCCTTAATTAACTAATTGCCAGCGCAAAAGTGCGAAATATCCCTGCGAGCTTATTTTGTTTCCTGCGCGGCGCGCGATGAAGAAATAAAGGAATATATTTCAGCGTAATGAAGCATTTTGCTTCGAGTCTCTTTTCTTAAAAACGCCAACGCCCGCGCCACGCCACGAACGTCGTGGGACGAAATGAAAAGAAATCTAATTTGAATTCGGTTTTAATTGCTTTTTTGCACAACTGCTTCTTCGCTTACATCGTCTTTGTACACCTAATGCCTACTTAGCAGGCACAAAAGACGCGCAGGGCAATCAAACGCACGAGAGGAAAACGTTTCGATTCATCATCAGCAGCAGCAGCAGCGGCAAAAGAAGAAGTAAATGAAAAATAATACTATAAAAAATATATTACCTACCTACTTATTACAAGTACGAAAGAAAATGCCGAATTGCATGCAAGTCAAAGAGGCAAATTAATGAATTCAACTGAAAACAGATATTTAATTGTTCAACTTTAAACTTAATTAAATTTATTTTAAATATTAAGACGAAAAATACATTTTTACACGCAGATATATTATTAAAAGCCACACATGTTTAAAGGTTAAGCAAGACTTAATTTATTATGCTGCACAAGCTAGAAAAGGATTGACTAAACATGCTTTTCTTGTGTGGAAGAAAGATAAAATAGAAAATGTGTGCACTTATCTGATGATCTGTGGAAAAAAAGATCGCATCACATTTTAAATTTCATTAAGCATGATTATGCTTTACACGGAATAATTTACAGTAAAACTATGATAATTTCACATTGCATATGTTTACCCTTTTTTTTACCTTTGGGGTGCCATGGGGTACGACTAATTATTTGGACGTTTTTCGAACGTTTTGTCTGAATATATTAAAGGAAATGAAAAAAAATGTGCATCGTATGCATTTCTTTTTTCCAAAGGGTTGAAAGCGTATGTGAATGTGTGGGTGATACACAGCTGAAAAAAATTCACCCCCTCGTTTTTTTAAGTGCAACTGCAAAACAAGGGGTTGCTGGGTATGAAACTAGAAGCATTTCTTAGCTTTTTATGAGTTGAAACAAAGAAGTCAATTTTAATTTAATTTATGTTTCAGTGAAAAGAAAGAGTCTAGCTTTTGTAATAGTATGTACTTTTGCATGAATATTTCACGTAATTACAGAGTAATTACGCAGTTGAATAAAAGAGGATTAAATAATGAATAAACTCGAGGCATAAAACAATGGAATTCTTTCCACGAATTTGTGCAAACGAAGTAAAACGTGCATTTATTTTTCATTAAACTGGAAAATTAGTAGAATTTATTAAATTGTCAGTTGTGTAGTTTTCTTCTTATTAATATGTGAAATGGTTTGAGGGGAAAAGTATTTTTTTTCGTCAGGTAGCGAATGGAAGGGTTGGTGAATTAATGAAACAAGTGTGCGCGAGTGCGCAAGGCCGGAAATGCACCATACGTATTCAGTGTACGCAGGGAGAAGGGTTAAAATATAACGCGTGTTATCATTCGTCAATGCCGCCGCCAACACCAACGACGTTCACCGTCCCCACGTTGATTATTCATTAAGAAACTCCTTCTTTCATTCTTACTTCAAACCCTTTCATTCACTAATTACTTCCATGTACTTTATGCAAAAATTTCTAGAAATTTCCAGAAAAAACTAGATATGGAACAGCTACGGGGCAAGTGCATTAATATAATATTTTAGAAATTAAGTAATGAATTTGCTGACTTAATTAAGAAATTACCCTAATGATGCCATTTAATTCAGAAGTATAAGCCATAAAAGGAATGACAAAGTGTGCTTATCATCTTTCTAAGGAAAATTTCTAAGGAAATTTTATGTTTTACATTATTTTTTTTCCTGCGATCACTGAAATATTAATTATTTTTTACTATAAATCAATAATCTCTGTTAAATTATTAAAATGTATGGAGGAAAAACAATATATATATATATATTCCAACACGAAAATATTGTAAGATGGGGCAAGTGTATGATAGGGAATACCATTTAATTGTTTAATTATTTTGATCATTTATTGATGCCTCAGTGTAGCAACACTAATGTTGCTACTAATAAACAACATAAACAACATAAATCAGCATTAATTTAATTTTTAG
>JARJDV010000626.1:0-23516 GCA_030264675.1 Anaulacaspis nigra | reverse complement strand
CTCTCCTCCTCGTCGCCTGCTTGCTTCAAGTGCAATCGACACGCATGCACGAGCATCGCAAGCGGTGAATGGAAAAATCCGCAGCCAATGCTTTCTGGGTCGTTTACAAGCTCGTAAGGGACGATTTATTGCTACCCAAAAAGCATTGGCTGCGGATTTTTCCATTCACCGCTTGCGATGCTCGTGCATGCGTGTCGATTGCACTTGAAGCAAGCAGGCGACGAGGAGGAGAGTACACGGAAAAAGTAGTCATTACGAAATCTGATCACGTTCGCTGATACGAATGATAACAGATGATTGCCAGCGCGCCGCTGTTGAGTGCAAAATGGCGATGGCGATGGTTCGCGACGCGAGTAAACAATAATTCATTCAACATTACAATTTCATTGCGAGTTGCAATTAATTACCATTAAATGCGCTATCAATTATGCAACATTAACGTTAAATAGCGCGCTGGTTGCGTGCGTGCGTGCGTGTTGCACACTTAATTAAATCGCATGCAATGACAATTTTCATATTCGCGCATAACTCTGATACGAACTCATCTTATTGTGCCGAGATCGTTTGCGATTATTGATGTTTTAACTCTGCGTATTACATTGCAATTTACGTGCGGTCATAGCCATCACGCTAATGCGTGTCGTAGCGCAGCGAGGAAAAATGAAAGAAATGCATGTCTATGCAGCGAGATGTTGGAATTGATTACATTTATTTAATGTTTCAATCCGTTATATTTACACGCGCCTAACGAGCGCAATGGATGAGAATTACAGAAATGGAAATTTTACGGAAATCGTACGTACGTACGTACGTTGCGTGTGTTGCGCGTTTCACGATTATTCCATTAGTCACTCATTCATTTAAGTCCAATAAGACGGATAGAAAACTGTGATTTAGAATAACATTGCCGGAGTATTTAAATGATCGTGTTTGTGCAACAGGAAATTAGCGAATTATACCGCGGATATCTTTACGTGCGCATTTGGACTTGTGATAAGGCGGCCATTTAAATGCATTAAGGAGTGAAAAAACAACAACTGTGAGCACGACACTCGGAGTGAGTGGATGCGTCGTGTTCCCAAGACGATTGAAATTAATAAACTAAATAATCTTAATTACTTATTGCGATCTAATGAAAACAAACAGTACTTGTTTGCTTGCGAATTGCTTGTGGATGTTGTGAAGTATGCGCGTTCATTATTCATTAACATTGCTTTGATTTAAAATGAGTGTCTCCAGTCCAATCCAGCGAACAAGAGGTGAAGTATTATTGTTTTTAAGCGCACCGCAGTTAAAGGACTCGAAAGCGACGGGTTTATGGTTGGAAGATCCTAATTTATTGCGCTTAACTTAAGTTAGCGCACCAGTAGTGTCTCATTACATGCATAGTAGCCATGAATAACTCGAACTAATTGAACGCAAATAGATAATAGAATTTTATGTTAGAGAATAAAAGTAGTAATGGTTCGTTGGTAAAAAAATTGAAACGCCCGAAGGCCAAACTTCCACTGAATTACATCCGATCAAAACAGCGTGCGCAGACGAATCGAACAAACAAACAAACAAACCAACAAAGTGCAGACGATTTTTTACGTTTCGTCTTTGCGTTCTGTATAAACGAATAAGCGAATTCAGTCGTGCGTTTTTGTAATCGATTCGCAGACGCGTACGGAGGCGCATGAAGATTATTGAACGAATCCGCAATCTATTATGCACCGATTTCTGCATAACCTACCGACATATGTGAAGCAGATTTCAAACTAAGCATTTGTGTGTCATACATCACTTGCGATGCAAAAGAATCGGTGGCGTTGGGGCAGCAATGTGCAATGCGAACGCAACAACATTGCAGAAAGGCGGCAGCGAGATTGAGCAGCAGCAGCGGCAGCGGCAGCAGCAACAGCAAAACGGCGTTCACGGCGTGAACACCCGTTTTACCTTAATTAGAATGTTTGCTTTTGACAGCCAATTATTATCCCGATGTTGCTCTCTCTCCCATGAATGCAGATGTACGCGGGCGCGCGCAACATACAAAAAGCGAGCGACGAACACAAACGCCTCTTTATTTTATACAAAAACACGCTGTTCGTTGGTGAATACACACGGCAAGTGCAAAAGTTGCTGCGATTAATTAAAAACAAATGCGGCCAACGACTACGTCGAGTGCCGACCAACCGACGACCGACGTCGACGACGTCTTTATTATAATTATTATTACATAAACCGTACTCGCCCGCCGGCTATCGCGCATGCCGCAAATAATAATTTATTGTACAAATCTCGTAAATATTTTGACATCAACGATTTCAATTATAACTTTATCCCTTTTCGCATTACTTCCAAGTCGACACGATTCGCATGCTCGCTGTGCTAAACAAATAACAAACAGCATAACAAGAGGGGCACGTTTTGCATCGTTTATGCTTATTCTTCAATTTTGCGGGCGGGCATTTTATTTATGTGCGCACTTCCGGCTGCGTCCGGGAGGATTGGAAAACAATTGTGGTTTTTCCAATTATAAATCAAATCAAAAGGGAACCCTTTTCATTTCGCAAGGAAAACGAGGTCATCCTGCTGTCGTCACTTTTACTTGTTTTCGCCCTTTACGCAGGCAGGCAAACAAACAAACAAAAACAAACTCTCCCTTCGTGAGTTTTAGAGAATGAAATTATTTTGTGTCCATAATGAATAACGCGGTTGAAATGTATTTATAATTAATTAACGGTTATTTGCAATTAGTTTATATTATTGCACGATTATCAGCGTGATGTAGATTACGCGCTTGAAGCTGCGTCTATAATTAATTGAAGAAACAAAAGATCTATTAAGACAATTTAAGTTTTCTTCTTGAGAAATCAATTGTAGTTTCATCTAAGCACGAAAGTTGAGGTTAAAGAATAGCAAAAGAAGAAGAAGAAGAAGATCATCGTGATGATGCTGATGCTGATGATGGTAATGGTGAAGATCAGTGGAGAAAAAACAGAAGCAGTGAATCGAATTGAATCGAATTGAAATCAATTGAACGCCATTTGTTGCGGTTGCAAGAGGAACCTCATTAACTTAATTAACATCGCCTGCTGATAGATAAATTAAACAATAATTTATTAATTTCAATTAATAATTTAATTGCATGCATATTGCATCGCCAAACGACTACGCTTATGACTAAGTCATTCGCCGTGCGTCTGTGGACAAAGGAGTGTGTGGCGGTTGTGTTGTGTGTATATGCACCGTTTATCACGATTATCTTCGCGCATGGACGCGCGCTTCTCGCGCTTACGTAATATCGCCAGTAAAACATTACATCTAATTCGACGATGCGCGCCGTAGTGTTGCTCGTCGCTGTTTTGCTGCTCTGCACGCGTTTATCTATCGGCTGTAAGTGCACTAAAAGTTAAATCAAATTGCTCTCGTATAAATAGAGTAAGTAGTTCTTAGTCGAAGATAAGGCAAGTGCTCAAATGATTTTTCAATCGTTCAAAACTCGCTGCTGTTGATGCTAAAGCTGCTGCTCGGCATGTCGATGAAGTAATCGAGCGAATTGAAAATATGTCGACTTTGGTAAATTGAAACCAAAACCTAAAGAAAAGGGCAAGAATTTCTTTTTGCAAATTAATTTAAAAGACCACCACGGCACAGTAGGAGGCCTAATAAAATGCGCAAATAGTTAATTAGTCATAAATTATCCTATTTATGAGTTTTTCGTAAACGCGCGTAAATTGAATAAACATGAAAATTAGTTACTTTTAATGGAGGCGAGTAGCGATTTTTATTTTATAACGATTTTAATTTATATTCTATATTTTTGCGCGTAAATTGAAAATTTATAGGAAAACGTTTAAGTGCATTTGCTTTGTTTTTCGTTAGTCGACTTATTTTGCCTGGCGGTTAGTTCGCTGGTTGGTTGGTTGGTTGATCAAGCACCTCGTTGGCTAATTAGGCTTCATTAAAGCATTTTATTGCGTTCGCCAACGTATTTCGTTCGGTTCGAACGTGGCTGGCTGTTTTGTTGTCTATCTATTCTCCTGTTCCTGCTGCTGCTGCCGCTGCTGCGCTACGTGCGAGCTTATCAGGCATTAAATAATTCTCACTCATTATAAGAAGCGCAAGAATAAGAACGAGAAGCTGGCTGGAAAAAATTAAAGAGCGCGCGCGAGCCAACGAACGTCGCTTTAATTCACGCATGGACGACTTTTATTTGTGTGTACAGCGCGATTATAAGTCGTGCTTTTAGTAGAAAAATCCACGTGTAATTTCATTTTTAATTAACGTGCATTATATGCAGCCCAAGTGCGGATAAATGCTTGGAAAAATAGTCAACAATTATGGCGGAAGCCTTTCGCGTTCGCCACGTATTTTTTCATTCTTCATCTTGGTCGTGTGTAAACTTGATAAAAATTAACGAGAACTCAACTCAAACATAACGCATGTGCTTGCTTGCTTGCTGGCTTGCTTCTCCTCTCAAAATGCTCCACGTCTGTAGATTAAGACGAAGCTGATTAATAATTTCCTCATTTCGCACATGAAAATTACGTTGAATGTCGCTTAAAGTTAATTGAACAGGTAATTAATTATGAAATAATTTATTTGGATAAAAAAACCTTATTGAGCTGCAGTCAAGAGGTTTTTGTTTTGTTTTGCTTGCGAGGTAATTTACTTACTTCAATTGCATGCCATCTGAAAATTATACTGGATGTGGCTTTAAATTATTGGAGCGGATAATTAAAATAGTTGCATAATTTATCGCGAGCGAAGTGATTACGTGGGATTTTCAACGTTGAAATAATTAAAGGTACTTAATGGATTTGAATGCGATTTTGTGCATCATCCGGTGTATAATGTGAACAAATCAAAGACAACAAACAAATTGAACATTGAACGAATTACACTACTGCTGTGTTGTGCGTTCGCCGCCGACCGAATTGTTTGCGAATGCGAAATAAATGCATTCATTGCTCGCGCGCGAGCGGCAGCAATGAAAAGTGAACGCTGTGTGTCACGTAACGCATCATTATTATATTACACATTCCCGTGGGAATAAATCTGCGATCTGCATATTTATGGCGCATCCAAGTAATTGCAACAATTACGCGTTCAACACGTTTTGTGCACTGTGTTCGTTCGTTCGGCTGGTCGGTTGGATGGTCGGTTGGTCGGTTTATGTAGAGCAGACATGGAGAATGCAGTTTTGCTCAGTGTTCGCGAGCTGGCGAGCAAATAAATACATAAATAAACAAGCAATGTAATCAGTTTGTTAACTGCCTGGGACAACTTATACTTATTCATTCAGCGTGCATATTTTATTTACGCGCTGGATCAAAATCAAGTTTGATTTTTAATGATGCCTCTGCGAGTTTATGTTTTGCTAATACGTATTTAGAGATACATAAATTCGACGTGGATTTTTATTGGATAATTTATCGATTTTTAAGCATCGTGCGGCTATGTATGCATTGCACCGAAGAGAGCGAGTTCTGCACTTCCGGTAGGATTAAAAAGTGGATGTGCGTAAATTTATAATAAGTTATGCACGCTCATTATGAGCTTGGATGTCAAGGTTATTTATTATTAACTTGCGAGGAAAATTCTACGAATGGCTAGCAATAAGTCGATTAACTTAACGGTGTCTGCGTTAACAAATCACCATTCGTATTTATTTATTCAATTACTTAGCAATGAATTTATATACTTGTATAAAAGTAATATTTTTCTCTCGGTTTGTTCCAGGTTAGTTTTTAATGATTTTTCCACTAATTGCCCTGCACTACATGCGTTCGTCGTTAATGTAAGTAATTTACGATTGAAGAAGATGCGAGTATATTTACATAATTACGGCGTCCGGATTTCGAAATCACAATAACTCTTTGCGAATTTTCAAGATTTTAATCAAACTATCGCAATTTGTAGTCTCTCGGGAGTCTTGCGAGGAAGAAAAGTTGGCAAGTGTACTATTTTAATTTGACATTTGAGATTGATACACAAAGATAATGCAGTGATAAGCGTGCAGTAACATACGTACGGAAGCAAATTCAATTCAGGCGTATTTATTCAATTGCGGACATTTGAATATACAACTGTCATATTCATCAACGCATAAATAGGTTTCAATAATTGCGCGGAATTTAAATAGCGCACTGTCAAACGTACAAAGACGACCATCACGCGCCTATTCAGCAGTACATTAGCAGCAATATATGTAAAGTCGACAATATTTCGTATTAAAGTTGTTTGTGCATCTCCCTGATCAATTTCGCAAAAGGTGAACATTCTATCCGACTTGTTTTTATCGTGATTGCTTTCTTAAAATGAACGTGATTGTTGAGCTGTCCACCTCCTTTTTTTATATGTATGTTCCATGCGTGGCTGGTTATATCACGACTGCGAGTTGATCACTCGAATGACAGATGAAAAGTTCAATTACGAATTCATATCTATAAGACGATCATACGTACTGTCAATTATTCAATCTGCATAAACTATGTGTCGGCTGTAAGTCGTGCTAAACAGAAAAAATTGTTAAGTAAATACTTGAATTATATTACTGGCAAGTTATGTCATTGTATTAACGATGATATTTATCATTTTTGCACGTTGACTCGTTTGGTATTTCGCCATCGTGCGCTATGTAATTGAATAAGGCGGCTTTAATTGAATTGATTGATTCGATGATGAATGGATTGATTGAATAATTGAATAATTAAGATTGCCCGGCGCTTTTTTCCGATTCAATTTATGGGTGTGCAAAGGTAATTTTAATGAGTGTGGCTGTATGGTTGGATTGCATTACGCAGAATTAATTTAGTTGTTGATTTATAGTTTTCGCTAGTCTGGTAGGTATTTAAAGTTGACTTTACGTTTAAATATTGAACTGCATTCGAATAACGAACGAACGCTCGCTCAAAGGTCGAAGACTATGAGGTTTACCGATGCAAAGCACGCAAGCCAATCATCCCTTTGCCTTTTACATGCTCGCCACTTGGTTTGACTTGGGACGCATCCAGAATCCTTGCAAGGATTCACGTTGCGATTTTACCGCTATCGAAATGAAAACTGCAAATATCTCATTTTCGAAATTAGCTAAAAGCGTGTAATTCTCATTAATCATTTAAGATGTTTATTGCATTAGCAAAAATTTGGTAAATGCAAGGTTGAGTAATTCGTGTTGAAATTAAGGTAAATTTAAAGCAAATGCGCTGCGTTTTTTTTCCAACTTTTCGATTGCACGAATTCACCGTATATTTCTTAGTTTCGTGCCACCATCGTCTTCTTTTCTTTCTCGCTGATTACGTATTCCGAACGCTCAGAGTTTTCAATTTTGTACCTAATTTGCGCAAATTACATGATGAAATTAGGAAAGACGCGCTTTTTCCACCTTATTCTTTCTCCGATTTTCTCAACCGATGAATTACGTGCATTATCAGACTTAATGCGGCAAATTTCAATTTGTACTCGTGTTTTGCGTATTCTGCGAAATTATTTAACAAAAATTTAAATTGCCATCGCGAGACAAAGAAAGAAATGCAGAGATTTTAGACACCCAATATATATTAGCATTTAAATAACCTGGAAACGAAAGCGTTCAGCATCTGACGACGAAGTGAAAGATTTGCATACAAATGAGAGCCACGTCTAAATTCGTCGCACACGCCGCCTCCGCTAACGCGATTTACATGATGTCAATAAACAATGTGTTAATTAATTAAAGCAATCAAAGGACGCTCTTCGAGACGTCGACGCGATCGAATTAAACTTTTGATTTGCAAACGAGCGAAGCGGCGAATTTGCGCTGAGCGCGCACAACTATTTGTAAAAATTGCGTTATTTATGGTTGCGCATCAAAATGCAGCAGTGACATTGCACAGCAGTGCAATTTGTATTGCGGGGATGTCTTCGCCGCATCACGGAAAATATTAGATGACTTTTAGACAAGTTGAGATAAAGTGAAACCACTTTGAGCGCGTCCGACGAATTCGAGATGACCGAGCATCTTTTGCTGCGTGGCAGCTTGCCGCCGCCGCTACCAGCGCAACAATAATGCGGCTCAGTAAAACCGGGGGGGCAGAGAGGACGACTGCTTCGTCAACATGGCGGATCGGGAAGTGACCCTTGTCCCGGTCGCAAAAAGATGCAACGTGACACGTTCGCTCATGCCGCTAACAAATTGTTTTCCGTCGTGCACGCGCGCTATTTGAAACTTTTTCAAGTTTTCCGTAAGTCAAAGAGCGGAATACTAACGAACGCGCAGAAGGATGAAATTGTAATATTTATATAATTAAGCGTTTTGCGCAGTGCACGCTCTCTCATCCCTGTGCCAAAGATCAAGATGCGCACAAACGCGTTCTCAAATAAATAAAGTGTTGGCTGGCTGGTTGGTTGGTTGGTTGGCCGGAAAATGAAACAAACATTTTGCGAGCACTAAAGCAAAATCCGACAAGTCGAGTGCATCGCTTTACATTGGCGTTGCGGTGCAACATCGAAGAGGAAGAAGAACCAAAGCCAAACACAGACAGCCAGGACGAGGACGACGACGACCGACGACGCGCTAAGAACACCACTCACTGACTGCGCACGCCGATAAGTTTGACTTTGGCATCGGACGTATTCGACGTATTTAGCTCCTTGTTTGCTTTATATTATGTGCGCTGATGTGCGATCGTACGTAAATACCATACTTATACATATTTAGTGAATACACCGAGTGTTCCTCAACGAACAAATGCGAGATGAAACAAAATTTAGAAAAGGTTAAAGACTTTAGTCACCTATAGATTTGCATTGATAGTATGGTGATGGGAGATTTGATTTTGTATGGAGTAGAGATTAAATTTCTAGGTGGAAAATTTGCAGATTTTGATGATCACTCATATATTTTTGGTGCGCTTGTTTGAACTGGAAAGTTTTGCATTGCGCTCGGACTTTTCGCCGCCACTTTTAGTTGATATTTATTGACTTGTTACGCGACGTCGATAACATTTTGCGGTGCAAGTTATACGTGGAGGAAGCACATGGCACATTGCGTACGTACATTTCGCATTTTGTTTACACTCAAGAACACTTCTTCTTCTTCGTCTTCTTCGTCGTCGTCTTCGCCTTCTTGGTCATCGTAGTTTGGTTTCCGGGAAAAATGCGCACACACCAGACGCTCTCCGAAAAGACGACGACCGACCAGCATTCGTGCATTTCATTTCGCCGCGTATAAACGAAAACAGCTGTTTGGAGCAATAACTAATTGCTCATTAAGTTGAACACGATGCGGCCGAGGAAGAGCAAGGCGCGAAAAAATTAATTGCAATGATGTTGTTTAATTGCGCTTACGCGGGCGAACGCGCTGAGAAAACACAATTTCGATGTTTGCCTAATTGCTGCACCGAAACGCAGCGCGAATGGCGAATTAATTCATCAATTAAACCAACGACAACACCGACGACAAACTCTGTCGAAATGAATTTAAGCGTATTTGGCGAAAATATCGGAGGCGCACACAAGCAACAACAAACAGCACACACATGTTGGGCCTTGTTGCATCGGCGTGCGCGGCGCATGTGTCATGTGTGTATGTGTGGTGATGCGATGTACAGTTATTCGGCATTTGCAATCGTGGAATGCGCGCGATTTTTCCCTCATTGATTTGCGAAGCGCCTTGCGTTTTGCGGTTGCGTTGTGTGTTTGTCGTGCGCGCAAAGTTATTGGCGGCCTCGTTAATTGCACTTTATGTGTTCCAATATTGCACACCGTAGCCGAAAGCAAGCTAGCCAGCCAGCCAGCCAGCTAGCTAGCTAGCTAGCTAGCTACCAACCTGACAACAGAAACAATGCGAATGTAATAAGCACGTTAGTCACGTCCAAAAAAGAGAATGAAGAATGACACATCATGTTGCAAAACTGCAAACTTTATTTAGCGTTCGCCTTGGCGTAAATCTTCTTTCTTATTGCAACTGTGTTGCTTTATAAAAAGAAGTCGATGAAAAATCTACGCAATTGGTTTTCGTACAACAAATACATTATGCATTATTGTATTTACTTGCATTGCATTTGTATGCTATTACGGATACGCGAACGAGTATTAACTGTACATTTCGTGTGCGTTTTGTCGATCGTACGCCGGCAGTGGCGGCGGCTAGAGCGGCAGCGGCAACCGACATCGGCGGTATTCGCGAATCGCGAGAATTTATGGGGATGCAATTCGCATTTGTTTAGGCGCGAGTGCGCGCATTGTACGCGCGTACGCGTGCTTGATTCATTCAGCTGGCTTGTAACGCCCGTTCTATCTTTGCATCTCATCTCTTTGCTGCTCTTCCTATGCAATTGCGTATACACCGACAAGAAGAGGAACAACAACAGAGCGCGGAAGAATGGCGAATAAGAAATGTGTGGTGCTGTGCTCTACTCGTTGCGTTGCAATGCGTTCCTCTTCTTCTTGGTCGCCTTCTTGTCGTCGTTTGTAAATATAATATTGTCACGGGCGCGTTTGTTTTCCGCAATTTTATTGCACCAGACATACGATCGCAATAAATTTGCAAATCTTTATACGGCTGTAAATAAATCCAAGTGTGCATTCGTTCGTTCGTTCATTCGTTCGTTTCGGCATACGAGTCAAGTCCAAGTAATTATTTGAAATTTGTTGAATTGCGCACGAAACTGATGAGTAACCATTACGAAATCCAATTGCTTTCGGTGACTGTGCAACAATACGCGCAAAAATAATCGAGTTTTCGCTGCCTCCATGCGTCCGGATGGATAGTCGTCTTCACGGCAGCAGCAGCAGCAGCAGCTCATTGCTTTTTTCGATTGCTGCTTATGTAGAACGAGAACGTCGAGCAAAAGTCTAGACCGCTTTTTTCTTCGCGCCCTACTCGTGAACAATCAACTCTTTGAGTTTGAGCGCAGCACGGGAAATTAATGCCAAGAGTTACCTTTACTTGCTTGATATTTATTATCCTTACTCTGTCGTCTGTCGACGCAGGACGTGGCGCGAGCGAAAAACATGGCGGCGTAACCGGAAGTTGGAAAGAAATGCCTACACACGCATCGGAGCAGCGTACGACGAAAAATGGGAGTTTGTGCCTGGTTGCTGGAGAGACTGAGAGAGAAAGCAAGAAGCGCCTGTAAAAAATCCCTGCTCTGTGTGGGCTTCATTTCAACCAAATAAAGTAAAGTCGAAAGAGTAACGAAAAGTAAACTCTTTTGTCCCTCTAACAAACCGAAGGCAACGCGCGCGCGCGATCGCTCGCGGAAGGAATGAACGTCTTGTAAAGTCTGTAAAGTTACGCGTGGAAAAGTTTGTGTATTTATTGTACGACCTTTTGTGAAACGCGCGCGCTAATGCAGAGTGCCGCCGCGCCGCCACCATACGCATACATCTTTGTGCTGCCTGACTGCTGTGGGGGCAGCAGCAGCAGCAGCGGTGGCGGCGGTGGCGGCGGCGGTGAGCGAACGATACCTACCCGTATAAGTCGAAAAGTTTGCGTCTCGCAAGAGGACGATTCGTAACGTATTGCTATCACTTCAAAACATAAGTTGATAAGAATATAAACAAGGATAATAGAACGGAACGTTGGAGGAGTTTTTAAAATTTCAATATCGCACCAGCAAAAATGCAGTTGTTGTTCGTGGCGGAAATTATTTGGAAGGGAATTTACGATAATTGGAAAAGGCAGCCGACGGCCCAAATGTCATCAATAAACGAACAATGTGCATATTATGGCTGTGCGTACGGAATGCACAAAGGGGAATCCCGCGAGATCAATTTTGTCGCAGCTGCTGTACGTAGCCGGCCAGCAATCGAACGTGTGTGGTGGTTGCAAACTCAATGCGAATTATGATTATGAATTAAAACTGACATAATAATCGAATCATCCAATCGTATTTATTGCTAACGAGTGCGTTTCATGTAATTGCTCGTTGAGTCTCTCCAGTCTAGTCGTTTAATGAGGGTTTAATGCGACTCGGAGCTTCGTTTAAATAAGTGATTTTATGCGTTTTAATTGTGCCGGCGAAAAAGTGCAGGCAGAGATGCAGGCGAGATAATTTTTAAGTCACACTCGGACAGGTGACTCGTGATTATGTAAGTTGAGCAGCAGGGAAAGTGATTCAAAGATGAAAAGTCATGACACTTGATCGTCGTGATGGTTGACTTCACTTCGGGGAACTCTTGCGTGTGCTGTTGTGCGCGCGCTCGCGAACAATTCTAATGCGCATTGCAATTCCAGATAAGCTAGCACTCTCGTGGGTAGTGTGGTAGTGTAGTGGATGGAGTTGGTGGTAGTAGTGTGTGGTAGTCGCGTTGGCAACCGTGCAAATCTGCATGCGATGCTGCAAGTAAGAAGACGACTTGACTTGTTACGCCGCGTGGAGTGCAGATGCGAGGCGACAGCCCGTGGACGGATGGACACTCTTCACCTTGCTCGCTCCGTGCATTATTATTCAACAGCACGGCATGCCACGTTAAGCGGCATGCGGCAACAAGCAATATTGAAAGTGCAGAAATTTCCTGCTGCTTTCGCGCAGACGTGTTGATGTTTTGACTAAATGAGCAGACAGATTCAATCACGGCTTTTTACGCGAGCGTATCATATAATGTGTCTCATTAAAATTATGAAACTGATGTTCTAAACAAATTCTTTCGCCACGGCTACGGTTCGAGTGGGCAACAACAACAACTGTAAATATCGATTGTAAGGATGTGTCGTAAACTTTGCAATTTTGCCTATTTACGAAAATCACAAACCGGAAATTTCGTGGCAACTTTGGACAAATGAGACGTCATTTAAAGTATCTGCTGATAGGCCGAGTCGTTATAAGTGAACTCGACACATAGACATTCCGTACGTAGATAATGGACAAATTGTAACATCTCGTAAATAGGATAAAGTTTATTGATCAATACTTAGTTTACGGCTGCGCGCGCGTATGTACGCGAATTTGGCATTTATTGCAAAGTATTATTATGCGTACGTATAGTTTGAACTTAATCTCTATTGGTATTTAACTGGAAAGTTATTAAACGCTCGCAAGTGTACGAGAATTGAGCGTGTATGCACACGTGTAGTATGCGACAATGTGTGCGTTGAAATTGCCGGAATAATCACCAAAATCGTTAAACTAGCTGCTCGTACAATAAGAGTTTAGTATTATGTGGACGCTTTTATCACATTTTTTACATATGAGTCTACACATTGTGCGCGCGAATGGCGCAATGTATGTGGATGCAACATAAAGATTAAAATTCCCCAGTTTGGCAGCCCCGTGTGTGCTTTGTATCAAGATGCTGCTGCGGCGGCGGCAACAGTAACCAACAGCAGCGGCAGCAGCAGCAGTAGTTATCTCGTGGAAATCTTTGCGCAACGCAATGCTCGATGGTGCAACACGTCGTCGAATATGTCGTAACAATATCGCATCCCTTCATCATCATTCCGTGTCTGTTTCTCGCTGGCTGGCTTGCTTACCTACTTGCTTGCTTGCTCGCTCTCCTTGATGCGCGCAACGTTGTTTTTCTGCTCGATTGACGCTGTATCGATCGCAATCTTACACAATGTTATTATAACATAGTTGTAATAAACAGCGAATAAACAGATGCATAAACAGGTGAAACATTTTAATGCACACGCATTTTATTGTTCGCACGAAATAAATATACCCACAAGTTGTAGACGGAAGTGAAGTGACATTGTTTTGCGGGATGAAAATGGAAGCGATCAAAACGGAAAGCCTGGTCGCGACACGCAGCGTTTCGCACGTAATTCACAAGCGCAGGCCGAAATGAAAAGAGAGTTTGATATAATTTTCTTGTGTTTTGTCTACTTCTTGTTCGTTTCTCATATCATATCTCATTTGTGGCTCTATTCTCGTCTGTTCTTGCCACATTCATTCATCCCTTAGTGGACGCGCGCCTTGGCACACAATGTGTGATCGAATCATTCGCTGAGATTTTCCAGCAGTGACGGACGGACGGACTGCATTTGTGTGACAGTTGGGGATTTATTTTTTGACGACTAGTGCGAAACTGCTGGTCAAACGTGAAAATGATTTTCTTTGATCTTTGCAAATTCGCAGGTTTGGTTTGAGAAGGGAAACGCAGGTCTGAAGTTTTTTGGTTAATCATGCTCTCATATTTTACTTATTGGAAAGTGAGACGGTGGCGCTGGCGGTTATATGATCTCGTGGGTGGTTTCAGGGGTCAAATGGTGAAATCTCATATTCCACTATGCGCAGTCTTAAAATCCCTAGGTTTTATAGCCAGGCGTGTACCGTATATAAGGGTGGAATACGAAATTACAGATTGTCTATATTCTTTAGTGGAAATTGAGAAATTCTGGAGGAGGGCGGTTACAATGAAAGTGCAGTACAAACGGGAGTGTACCGATGATTGATTTTTTATAATTGATAGTTTTTGACGTAATGGGACGGTTTGGTTTAGAATGCAAATTCAAGTTGCATGCGAACACATTGTAAGGGGATGAACGATCAACTTTTGAGGAGTTTGCGATGGCTGGCTGGTGGTTTGCTGCTGCTGCATGTACGGTGCGCGCAATGAGCTTAAATCAATACGCCTGATGGCGTTACATTATGGGCCATCACCGTTGCCGCCACCGACGCCGCCGGTCGCGTTTATGCGCTTCACGTCTCTTGCCCGCCTCCACTTGGCCGGCTGGAGCTTGATGCTTGCTGGCTGGCTGGTTTACTCAACTGGACCATCGATGGATGAACCATCGTTCCAATCTATCTATACATGCACACGTCCTTGCTCGCAACACGGAATAGTTATTAGGATGAAAGCTGCCGCTGCCGCCCCACATGCACATGCCGCTCGCCATGTATATGCATGCTATAGATTAAGCGATCCGCGTTCGAACAAGCACTCATCACCCATATACAGAGTCTTTTAATTTACATCTTTGACTTGATTCTGGTAATTGAGCTTGGTGAGTTCAGCGTGATAAGAACTGTAATTTAAGATGGAAATTGCAATAACAAGGAGGTAGTTTTAAGTTATGGAGATTATTGATACACTTGGTTGATATACTATTGGGGGTATTTCTCTATAGATGATCGAACATATCAAACATGATGGAGTAAACATTGCGCACGTACGTACATTGCAAACGAGCGAGCGAGTGAGTGAGTGGTACGAGAGGGTTAGCTGTCAAGGGATGCAATGTCACAACACTCTTGCGCCGCGGCTGTCGTTTGCCAATGCTGTCTGCCGCCGCCACTATTGCCAATTTCGAAATGATGCTGTCCGAATAGGACGTACACATGCTCGAACGTAATCATCAAAAGTGTTACGTCAGAGTGCTGGGATGTGCATTGGTACATATAGGAATGTGCAGGTCATTTTATAATATTTAGTTAGCCACCAGGGAATAGAGCGCAGGTTATTAGTTTACGCGAATCACACAATCCTACTTGACTAGGCCTGATTCCTGTCGATTAATCCCGCGAAAATCACGCAATGCATTTGCATGTAATTACAGCGGTAACACTGTATAACGAATCCATGTACTCGATCATATTTTCCAACAGTATTTTGAGCATATATCGTTAAATTTATGTACATGCAGCTGGATTAGCGCGAAAACCGCTAAAGACAACTGCGATTAGAAATTCTTCGTCATCTTCAACTTGTGCGCGCGCGTGATAAACAAAATCTCGCTGTTCGCCATCTGCGCATGTGGGGAATTTATTATTTAATTAAATGATAATCCAACAATTTGTTTACATATTTATTCAAATATGCAAATATGCAAATTGTTGGCTATTAATTTATGTGCGCGCACATTGATTATTTATTGCGCATAAAAGGCGTACGGCTGCATTCAATTGCATTTATTACGCACTGTGTCTTGTCGCGAATACATTATCATCATTATCATCATCATCGACGTTATCCGCGAGAAGAGAATGAGCCCTTGCTCTCTGGTGAGAGAGCATAGTGACTTAGTGACCTTGTATGCACACGACGAATAAAATTTATGTTTATTCTGCGCGCGGCTCTGTGAATATTTATATCAACAATAAATGATAACACGTTTTATATCCGTGCGCGCTCAGTAGCTGCAATAAATAAACGAGTAAATATACGGCAGCGAATAAGAAATAAGAGCGGGCGCGCGCGCGCACACATGCACACACACGTACACTTATACAGCAAGGCAGGCAGAGAGTGAATTAATTCAATATCGGAAGGCTAGGATCGAAAAATGAGAGGAGAGATGAATTTTAATTAAATATTTGACAAAACGATTAGCACCTTGAGTTATTTATGAAAATCAATAAACAGCCTCGACAATAATAATAATCGATTATTATTGTGTTGTCGTCGGCATTGATTAAATTGGAGCGCAAGCGAGCTGCGGCAATTCATCAAAATTGCTGAAAGGTAAAAGAGTCTGCCTCTCGCTTTTATTTATCGCCACTTTTGTGTGCCATGCATTATTATTGACGAAGAGAGTAATTTAACGAAAACGCCGCATTCATGCGCGGACGTAATGAGTAGCAGCATTAACACAATGCAAGCGGACGTTTATTATGATTTGCTATAAACCGCAATTTAACAAATTCGCTAATTAGTAATCTACGAGTCCGCCTTTCAAGTGCGCGCGTGTGTTTTAATAGAATTTCGACTTGACAGACGTGCATCACCATTTAACGCGCAATTGATTGCGTTCGCGGGCTACTTGCTAAACGACGGTCATTGTGATTTATTTTATGCGCGCGAATTGATTACCGCCTCCGTCGCCTACCGCAGCTACCAACGGCGAAATGGCAATTGGCGTTTTCTAATCAATCGCGCATTGCAACTCTGTACACGACGCGCACTGACACGTGAGCTCTTGCGCGCCTGCCTGGCCTACACTCACTTGTCGTTAGCTCGCCAGCCAGCTAGGTATTAGATAGACAATGACAATTTTATGTTCCTCGAAATGTATTTCGTCCAATCGGTCATGGGATTTACTGCGAATGGGAATGCGAATACGAATGGGAAAGCAATTAACATATTAGCGCATTAGGTATAAAAACTTTAGCGTGCTCATTCCGTTTGATGGGGCGCACACCTTTATCCGCTCGCTGGCCATTATCATTTTATATCCGCTGGTAAATAGATCGTGGCTAAATGCTTGTTGTTTGTGGCACATATTCAATTAATTCCCGCTGGTAGATACAGTTTATAATTAGATTAGTGCAACATCTTGTATAACACTATATTATGTAATTATTCAACGTTTTATTACATATTCAACATGCAAAAAAAAGTACGGTTCGAATCGGGTATGCGCGATTAATATATTACTTGTAAAGTAATTAGTTAAATTGCACGAATACCAGCGAATACGGTATTGGCGCTAAGGCAAATTGCAAACTCGCATAGTTATTCGATCATACGAATTTCGTATTCAGATTTTTATGTCCATTTGCTTGCTCTCGAATGCAATTACACGGATTAATACTCGCAATTGCCTCATACAATGGATCACTCGATCTGGCGGACGACGTACAAACGGATCGAAAGGAATAAATATTGTCATAAGGCGGATGAAAATTCACGCATCGAAGGAAGATGCTAATTACATTTACCAATTTTCTATTTAACGAACGATGATGTCGTCTCTAAGCAATAACAGCAAATATTTGAATAATTCGTTAGACGCGATTATGATGGAGCGGCTCTTTTTTCTTTTGCATCGGAATTTGTAAAAATCGTAAAAAATTTAAATAAGTCGCCTATTAAGTTATTAAGCATCAGTTCACTTGCACGCTTGACAAGATAATTTCATATCATCAAAAAAGCAGCAACACTTTAAGCACAATACGCACCAGCCGAGTCATTTCATTACATTTCCATGGAATTGCATCGTTTTTCGTGCTTCTCGCTGCGTGTAATAAGACATTGTATTCGCTGCTTGAGAGCTAGTTTAATTTACATCTTATTTCTTCATAGCTGCTCATTTTCCTCCGTTCGCCTGTTGTTTTTCGTCGGGCCGCCTGTTCGGACAATTTAATAAGAGGGCAGCGTCAATGCGTCAAATGCATAAATATTCATTCATTACTTACCAGCCGAGCGAAGCTGACCGGCGCGCCGGTATCCATGGCGTTAGCGTGTTTAACAAGCAGGCAAGTCGTCTAATTGTCCAAATCAATGCCGCGTAATTGCGTTACGCAACTGAATCAAAATTATAAATCACCGGCTAATTGAGACTTTAATACCAAGCGTAAGCTTCTTGTTAGAAAAAAGCGGCCGGTGACCAACGTTGAAGTTGGAATCGGTGCGTTGAGAAATTGTACGAGTGCAATAAAGTTCATATTTAAGCGAAGATGTTATGCATAAATAAATAATTAAATTGTAAAGTAAAGCCGCGTACAACGAGCGTTGTATCAAATGTAATAAGCGCATTTGACTTATTTATGCAAAATTTATTGATATTAAAACATTTGCATTAGTTGCGAGCAACGAACGGTGAGGCGAGTTGGCGGCGATATGTACGTACGAACGACATGGCGTTATCGTTATTGCGCTGTTGTGTTGTTGCTGTTGTTGTTTGGTTGCCATTGAATGTTGAACGCAAACGCGAACGCGCTCGTGCGGTTGTTGATGGTGATGGGTTAATTTGAAACGTCCCCTCGTTCGTTAATAAACGCCATCATGACGAAATAATCACCAGTGGTGCATTCGTGCCGCGTTGCCCGTTGACGATGATGCTGGTGCTGGCGCTGGTGCTGGTGCTGGTCCAATCCCATAATAGTTGTTAGCGTCGTCTCGGTCCGGTGTGTTTTTAATAACACACAGGCGACCGACGGACCAAACCCGCCATCGCATCATAATTAAAATGCAAATAAAACGCTTCGTTGATTACGAACATTGCACCACGCGTGCGCGCTTGTCCTTTATCATATCAAGTGATGCACCACATTGCAAACGCTCATTCATGTTTTGAGTAGGTGATATATACAGTCGATTACGCTCTTATGCGCGCGACCAATTTCGGCTATAACGACCGAGCTGTTATGAAGATTGGTAATGTAAATTTGATTATACTGGGATTACTGTTGTGATGGAAATGCGATCGCTGGATATGAAGGACATGAAACTCTATTGAGAGTATAGTATAGTGACTGACCTAGTAGACTTATTGAATTCTACTGTATGGTGGTTTTATTTGGAGCAAATTTTGAATTACGAGTATGCATTTTTACTTTTTGCCATTCATGTTATTCGTGCCGACATTTTTTTTACTTGATTGCATATTCATACTAACCGAATGCGAGGTTGAACCAGGAAAAAAGGATATGTGAAGACCTGTACAAAAAGTGTTTAAAATTTGCAAAGAGAATATGCAATATGGCATAAAATATGTAACAACTGCCGAGTCAACATTTTTTTGCAGTAATTTATTAGCGCTAAAGTCGTTACATTTAAAATCAATTCGTGTTTTCCATTTCTCCGCTTCATTGAATTTGCAATTTTTCACATTGCGATGTAAATCTTTAAAATTTATGATTTTGGGAGATTGCATTTTGCGATTTTACTCCAAGGATGTCGCGTTATTAGGAATTACTGTGTATATTAGATGAAAGCGTATTATTTTCAATAGAAGAGTGTATCGCGGGGGTGTCGGGGTCACTTCAAAGTGAATAATAGATTAAAAAATCAAGTTCGAGCAAGGATAAAGTTGCCTTGGAAATTTAGTGCGTTGAATGGCAACGACAGCGCTTTCTTGTTGCACGTATTGCATTGTGTTGCCATATTAAATTCTGGCCGCCGGCGGTGGTCGGTCTGTGGGTCGGGCACTACGTGTTGTGTTGTATACGTGCCGGCGTTTTGGGGGCGGCGGCAGTGGTAGCACCAGCAGCAACAACAGCAGAAATGGTAACAGTGGCGACGGCGGCGAGCGTTCTAATACGGAAGGTGGGTTGTTGGTGTTGCGACCTGACCCCAAAAACCCCATAAACAATAACCTATCCGAAAAGGATTTATGACGTTCGGTTATTGCTGGTTTTGGCGGCGATGGCGGTGGCGGTTCCAACAACAGAATAACAGAACACCAGCTAGCGCTGCTAGCCTCTCGGCGTACGTTAAGCAATCCGACGAATATTGGCTGCGGGACATCGTATCACAAACGACGCCTACGGAATAAACGAGCAACTCTTTGTCCATCGTAATTTTGCAACTCAATACACAGGCTGTTCTACTATGATAGCGACAGAGCGTATTAAAAATTCTCTTATTTCTTTTATAACATGAAAATCCCTCTGACATTATTATTAAATATTCAAGCAGGTTTTTTTTTGTTGTAAGCAAGGAGAATTAAATTCATAACGAATTCCATAAACTTGTAATAATTTTATACTTGGGGGAAAATGCATCATAATTTTGCAGAAATTCTTTGCATAAAATAACCACCAACAACACCCCGCAATAAGGAATAACAATGCGTTGTACTGAACTCTTGTTATTGTTGTTAGCCATAATTGCTCGGCATTGAAATACTCGGCGCATACATGATTCAGGCGACTGGCCGCCCCCGAAATTGAATGAAACGAAATATATATGGACGAAGATACAAACGAAGAGAGTAACACGTCGTTCCCTTTTGACCACACATTTGCACAATGGCCGAAATACGCTGTTAGTGATAAGAGAGCTCGTTGCACAGGCGATGACAACAAAAGCAGCAACAATACACGTCGGGCGAGGAATGTGTACGTAACGGTGGCGGCGGCGCGCATCGGTGGCTGAACATTTTGCACTGCCATCGTAAGGTTTAACTTGGCCAACACACATTTCGAAAGCCCCCAGCCCCCCGAAGTCGTATATTTCATACTCAATGAAAACATTTAACCTCACTTCGCATCGGCCCATACATAATCGGTGAGAACAATAAAAACGAAATTTCTGCATTGCGTATTTTCGCACATCCCCTTTGAATATTTCAGGGCGTTATGAATGGCCGAAAATTCGAAATATTAATCATGCGCGCAATATTTCTTTTTTGCCGGAGTGCCAGACAAATGAAATTAGCGAAAAAATGGCGCAATAACTGTATCGTTAATAAGATATTCATAGAACAGTTGTGATTCCTATAAGGATAACGAGGATTCATAAATAATCGCAACTTGCTTTATCTGTTCGCTTCGGCTGAATAAAAGAGTGTGTGCGCGCACGTCGAGCACATCCTCAATTGGTGTTGCATGCATGCAAAGCGGTGGAATGCGCTTCGCGCGTCGTACAAGGCATAAATTTGAATATTATCAATCGGCGATTTTCTTATTTCCTATTTATTTTATTCATTTGGGTCAGCATTGCGCCGCAATTGCGGTCACTGCAGCGGCACCATAGAGATGCGCTGAGCGTTTGCGAAATAAAGTATGCGAAAGCAGGACGAAGCGTACTGATACATACATCCCATTTCTTCAATAATGCATGCATGCGCGTAATATGGCGATAAAAGAAATAAATGTACGTACTACGATCAAGTCGCCGTCTTCTTCGCCGTCGTCGTCGTGTTTAACGGTGGTTCGAATCGACAACGCTAGCTACTACGTTCTGTAGTAGTCGTCATCCACTTCGGCTTTGCCAAGGAAGCTTCGCGACATGCATGCATGCGAAATAAATAAGCATTGCCAACAACAACAGCAACAGTTGTGAATCTAACCCAGTGCATTTCTTTGAGGATACATTCATACTACTAAACAACAAATATTAATTTTTTGAAATTTATATGTACCACCCCAGCAATCAGTTGATATTTAAATATAGCTATAAGATAATTACCTATTTCCCGTGTTTCTAATGATGTATTAATATGATCTCTAGGGGTTTCCAATAACTCAGGATTATATTAATGTTTTTTTTTATGTTGTTACAGGTAAGCAAAGAGACGTTCTTTTTATCGATCCATTAGATGGCTAACTGGGTAATTATGACTTAGTAGAAAAAAGTGGCTGGTTAATGAGATGAATGTGAGTATGAATATCGAAAAATGAAACAAAGCGATATTGAGTGGCGTACAACACATAAGTCTGAATTGAATTAGAACGAATCGTTAGTTAGGGAGCAATCAAACATCTCGAAGTCAATTAGTCGCATTCGATGAATGAGTAATTAGCGTGCTTATCTGTCGATGTATTGCGTACCGTGCGGCATGTTTGTGCGGTTGTGCGCTTGTATAAATTGGATTTTAATTGAACGCGAAACGATACATGAGACGGACGAGAGGCTTGCATAGATAGATAGATAGCTAGATAGATGGTGCAGTTGGGCTAATTCGTTACGTTTCTAATTAGCACGATGCAATCAAACGGCGGCGCTGTACGAACGCACAAGCGCGCGTGCGCGCGCTTTATTGTTATCAGTTATTCAATAATTTGATGCAAACGCGTAATTGATGCACTCGCCGCCGACTGCGCCTGCATAATATTTATTTGGGTCGTCATCAATTGCGTTTTGTTTGCTTTTGGTTTTTCGCCATTATTATCAACACTCATTAAAAGCGGTGATTGATTGCGCTTGAATAACTATAATGAGTTTTCGATTTTTGACGAATATATTATTAACATGTGATATTTAACTATCGAAGCTAACTAGCTTCGGCTGCTGTTGCGCCTGGCGGCTACGCAGTGGAAAAAAACTGTGCATATACAGTAAACAAATTCTTTGGCACGAAGGAAATTGCAGTGATGTGTTATTTAAACAAAAACACGCATCGTCATCACGCTTTACTTAACTCACTTAGTCGAGTCGTTTATGATGGCGATGCGGCGTGATCGTTATCAAAAATACTGAAAGTCGTAATTCAATGAATACGTAATTTCAATCTCGAGACAAGACAAGACGTGACGTCCACTTCTTTGATTCGCGGGCCCGTCTTAGGAAACATCCGCTTCTTGCGCTGCACGCGCTTATCTCTCGTCCACATTTTACGATACCGGAAAAAAAGCGGAGCGCGCGGGCCTTTTAATGACTTAATTCACTGGCTTAATGCACCTTTTATTGGCGCGTAAAGAGGAGCAGAGATGTGCAGCAATCGAATGGTGGACAATTTGTAAATAATCGCTATCCATTGCAATTAATGTGCGATAAAAATCGATAATTACTTATGCTATTTCACCTTTTTATTTTTCCGTTTAATGTTCTAATTGCCACGTAATCAAAGAGTGGTGCATACACTTCTTCGAGTAGGAATTTGTGACGATTGCAGAAAGAAATTGGATGCACACACATCCACGCTAGCCATGCATGCAGCATGCATATGAGAAGGTAATTCCGTTCATCAATGCCACTCTTGGTGCTGCACTTGTGACTGAGCGTTTTGTCCGCAGCGTGCGCAATTGACTTTGAGTGCTCGCTCGTTCGTACGTACGCTGCGACTGCGAGCGCAGCGCGCACCGCTAATAAATAGTCGCCGGCGCACAGTGGTCAATCCGTGGAAAGTCAGTGACAAGCGTCTATAACTTTTGAACGCACGATCCGATTTTCAATATTCTTTCGGGATAGAATAATAGATTAACTAAGCTTTCATA